>JAPDSC010142495.1:0-29539 GCA_026290005.1 Latrodectus geometricus
TGGAGGAAAAGTTCAAGGAAAGGTATAAACTTCCCTTTCATTATAAACATCTGCTTCTATTTTTTTATTACCTATTTGTACACCTGAAAATTACTATTCTGAATTCATTTATTATTCTCTAATATATTAAACATACTATATTTTCTTATATCTCTAATTTTTCTATTGTGATGCTTTAAGAGGCTTTAAAATGATTCTTAAGGCATTATAATAACATTCTGTTATGTTTCTAAAAATAATGCACTTTTCTTTTCTTAGGTAACTGCCTATAAAATTTTGCAACTGCAGCTGAATACTGGTTTTATATCACAAGGAACTCAAACCCTGACTTTCACCAGGTGTGTAAACAATATTTCTTATGAGAAGAATGTTTTCAAACAACTGTGTTGGTTATTGGTGAAGGTCACATTTTCTCATTCAAACACACATTGCATGTGGCAGAGGTCTTATTGAAAATTATCTAATTTAGTTCTTAACATATATTTGTTCAAACAATATGGATAGATTACGTAAACTTTCACTTAAAGGAAGTAAATTAAAAAAAGGGGAAAATTTCTTTTTTGTTGTCAAACAAAGATGTCATTCTCTCAAATTAAAAAGAAAAAAATCAAAGTAAGTTTGTTTATATTAAATTCAGTTTTTAATGGTATTTTGTTGAAAAATTATTTTGTATTAGTCAATGTTTTCTTTGCTAATTATGTGTGTAAAAATGTATTTATTATGGTATAAAATTAAAAATTCTATTTTACCTTTACATTTGAATGGTTTTAGAAATGAATTGGATGGAATTGAAGAACTTGATCGGTACCCAGATAATTTCTGTATTACATTGGGGGTTTCAATCTCTGAACAAAAGAAACCAGAAATTCTACCTATTTGTAATGATGTTTCTCAAATGCGAATTAATCCACGTTTGCTTTTTAATGCTGATGAAGAAATGGAAGCATGTTTAAGTATGAACTTAAATTTATATAAAATAAAGTTTTGCTTTTCCAATATTACATTCTAAACATTAAACTCTTTTTTTATAGCCCATTTTAGTAAACCTATACTTGGACATGAATCTGAAACACTTACATCCCAACAACTAGCCTCTTCTCTGAATTGGCAAGAAAAGGAAGCATTTGTAAGTACTGCTATAGTTACCAACATGATCAGTTTCAGTTAGATTTATTTCACAAAATTATTCCTTTCTTATTTTGAATATTTCTTAAAAAACATTGACTTCATATGCAATATTTTTGAAATAGATATAAATTCTCATTGTATTTCCTTAGAATAGTTAGATTTTTTTCTGTAATAAATTTTATCTGCTGTATAACATATAATCTTAATTTATATTACTTAATAAAAAATTTTTTACTTTGTTATTAATTATTAATCTTCTCTTGCTAGGAGTTTCATGTTTGTATTATCTTAACAATTAATTCATATTTGAATTATATCAATTACTTGTGTCAATTAAATCATTGATGAAATTTATTGCTTCATATTTTTTATTATTAATTTCAAAATGTTATTAGTAAGCTCTCTAATGAAATAACACATATTTCAGCTTACAGCTGATGGATCAGAAAGTGATCATTCTACCAGTCCAACACCAACTCCTAGTACATTTGAAGAGATTGCTCAAAACCCGTCTCCTGTTCCTGAAATGGATCTTTTAAATTTAAGCAATAATTGTTCTCCTACTACAGATAATACACAAAATCCAGCTTCGGTTAATCTTTTGGATATTGATGGTGATACAAACCATATACCAAGCAATTTTGATCTATTGAGCAATCCTCCATCTGTGCCATTGATAAGTAATAATATTTTGCATATATAAAATTTATATTTTTATGTTTAGTTAGAGATTTGTTATTAATTTGATTAATATATCTATTTATATGAATTGCACATTTATGTTTATGGATTGGGTATAATTGTCTTACACTTTCACTGACTGCTGATATTATTACAATCTGCTTGAGCAATTGTAATTAAAACAAATTAAAATATTCAAACGTTTGTATAGTTTTTATAAAATCTTTTGACTAATTATTGTGAAATTGAATCATAAATACAAATGTCTTACAAGATGAAATTTCTAAGTTTGTCATCTAATTTGCCTCTAAATACATACAAGAGAAAAAAAAATTAATGTACTAATTTCAATCACACTATCATTGACTTCTTACTTAATGTTGAAAAACATTGTTTATTAAGTTTAATAGAGAGCATCTAATGATAGGTAATGGCAATGTCTAAATTTATTCACACAAGAATAATTGAAACAATCTTTAATATTAGGCTATATTTAGTTTAGATTTCAATTTAATTATCTCCTTAAGTTATGTCTGCAAATGAAATAATTAAGAAAAGTCTGTATTTACTCATGTGCAATTTGTATGCTGTTTGTTTTGATAATTTTCTTTTGAATGATCATGTTTTAAAATAAGGGTAAGTATCATTATTAAATATTAACTTATAAAATCATTTATATTTTAGAGTTTTTTGAAAAACAAGTTTTATTAGTCGCCATATTTGTTTATGTATAACATTGCTTTTCTGTAATCATTAAAGAAATTCTACATATTTAAATTGGCCTGCAGTCCTTAACATGTCATATTTGCCTCTGTTCCTTATTAATAGTCTTGTTTTTTCGATTGTGTATTGTAGTCATTTATGAAGCTTTTAAGTTTACTTATATCTGCGATTTTTGTGTTTTCTTTTTAGTTTTTTATTATTTTTATAATTTATGATTAAAATTTGAATCTTGATTTTTTTGTAGGTGACAAGTAAATTATTTCAAACTTTATATAAGCTGCAGTTTCTATAATTTTATAATTTCTATTGAATTATATCAGGGATATTAATTTGCATTTTCTAACATTTTGTAAAAATGATTTTTTTTAATCAAAATCAATAATTTATTATTTTATAAGTAAATTTAAAAATGAAGCATGGTGGTGCCTTTTTTTCTCATTTGTGACTGTTAAATGTAAAATTAATTGATTTAATAAAATGATTATAGATTATTCTATTTGAAATATTTTGTTTTGAGAATAGGTAGCAACAATAACAACGACTTGAACTACAGTAATGGGTTTGGATCATTTACTGATAGCACAACTGATTCCAAAAGGTCAAATGCAGCTGATCCATTTTCTGTTTTGCAAAATAAAGCTGATTTCTCTACCAGTAATGCCAGTTGTAACCAAACAGATTTGTTTGATTTCTTTGGTAATTCTAGTGGAACTGGATTTGATGGCTTCAAAACAAGTGTTAGTGCAAATTCTACTCCTCAAGTGAGTATTTTACAAAATAATTTTTGTAGATTACAACAAGGCTTCAGTACTATTACCTTGGGCCAATTAATTATAGTTAAATTGGAAAGATGTAAAAAGATCAAAGAAAAAAAAATTTCTTGTAACAAATTAATTTTTATAAAAGGTTGTTCTTAAAATTAATCATTTAAAGTTATATTCTTTTAAGGAGCCCATTTTGTTCTACATATAAATATGATTTAATTTATTGTTACTTTTTTTAAATTGAAATTATATTTTTTATACTATATTTATTGTACTTATAATACTATATAATATCTGTATTATTGTGATGATACAAATATTACTGAGTATATTAAATAGGGATATGTTTAATTTTTTTAAGTATTCAATAGATTTACTTTTCTTTAAATTTGCTATAACTGACTATTCATTCTAATTTTAAGAAAGCTGCTAGTTTATTCAAGTTTATTTTCTCTTTGTAGTTAATATTATCAAATAGGGAATAATGTAATTATGATATCTTTATTTGTATTTGTTATTATGTCATCAGTTTTTTCATTTACATATTCTTATTACTTAAACATTCCACCCATTAAATAAAATCTGAAAAAATTCATCTAGGCTGACAAATATTATGCTTGAAAAGTACACTGAGATAAAGAGCTCATAGTTTACACATGTATAACAAAATGTTTTGTAATACCATGTTGTTTTTCTCATGTTTATGGACCCAGCAAAAAAAAAAAAAAAAAAAAAAAAAAAAAAAAAAAAAAAAAAAAAAAAGAGAGAGAGAGAAAGAGAGAGAGAGAGAGAAGTAAAAATAACTAGACATCACCAAAAGTGGAAACAACTGCAGCTGCCAAATATGTTTTTGTGTCTTTTGAGTTCCATTAATATTTAGCTGCAAAAACCTTGAGGGTCCTTATTGCATACTTTTTGGAATGGGTCCAAATTTCAGCTTGTGGCCCAACAGCTAGCCTGGATATGGTAACATGTCTATCACAAAATATTGTACAACTCATGTTCAAGTTAGGTGCCATTGCCTTTGAAGCAATTGAACTTTTACATGTTGGTCTGCAGGAAGCATTTTATTTCTCTCCTGCCTCCCACCTGATAAACAGATGGAGGCCTTCTTGTATCCACCACTGGTTATGCACTCTCTCTAGGGGTTACAGACTCACCAAAGAGTTATAATACCATAAAAGGATGAAATGAAAGTTTTAATGATTACAATAAAAGTATAATAAATAAAATATAATAATAATAAATGTATAATAGTTTATTTTTAAACTAATTTTAAAACATAGTTTGTGTATAATTTAACAGGATAGGTTGCCTTTTTGTTACTTTTAAACTTTTGAAGTTATATTCTAAGAATAATATAACCTTAGTATTACATGAAGCTAAATATTTATTGAACTTAGTGTGTTAGTTTAAAAAAAATGCTGAACTTTTCTTAGAAAAACATTCTTGTAAACAAGATTGCTATATTTCCAAGGTTTCATTGATGAGCTGACAGTCAAATGGATCTCTGGCTTTCAGTTCAACAATTTGTGGGTTCTGAGTCCACTTAAAGCAGTATGTCCCAGTTTAATTATTCCTTTTGTGCAAAAAATGACCATTAAGCAACAAGTCAATAACCAATTTGAGATTTTATTATGATCCATTAAGGCAATAAATGAGATTTCATTTTTTTTTTAAATATTTAAATCATCTATTAGTTTAAATGCTATGTATGTTTTTTAAAGGCCTGAATAAAATCTCATTAAAAAAAAAAAAAAAAAAAAAAAAAAAAAGATCAACCCCAGAAGGTGATATTATTATACAGTGTTGATCGTGGACAATATAAAATGAATTCTTAACATTATTTCTGATTTTCTTTATCAGAATATTTTGATGATGAAATTATTAACTGGGTAATAATATAGTGAAATTTAACCATATTATTTGTTGTGTTATCTATTGACAGTATTACAAAAGAAATAATTAAAAATGGTAAAGTCATGAAAGTTGTTTTGAAAATGTGGTTATAAAATTCAATTTAAACACAAATAATTCTTACATTAAGTGCATTTGAGAATATCAAAATTTATTTTATTATTTACCTTATCCTTATTATAATGTTGTAATGATTTCTATGGTGAGATTGTGCTGCAGAGGCAGCAACACAACATCAAACATTGCTCTTTTTTTAAATTTATTGTTTTTGAAGAGAAATAGAGAGAATTATGGTGTCAGTGAAGAATGTTAAAAGTGTCTTTTATTTATAATAATTTCATGTAATTTTCTTTTGTGTTCCGTGTATTCCTAGAAGATAATACATAATTGGATACTAAATAATGTATCATCAATTTGCGACACAAATTTAAATAAACATCTTAAAAATGTTTTATGTCAATGTGTATAATAAGAGAATTTGTACAGTATATATATAATACAGCACTGTGCATAATATTAGAACATCTGCAAAATAAATAATTTATTAAAAAGAGTTATTTTATAAATAAATTTATGTGTCAATTTATTTAGCATTTTATTTAATATATATATAACTATGCAAAAATATTTAAAAGTTTTAATAACATTATGATATAGTATTTTGTAAATAATATGAGAAAAGTAATAATCAAAACATTTAGTTCACAAATGCTAAAAAATTATGGAAATTAAAAGGATTCTGATTAGACAAATTCAAATTAACAATTTTAATTAAAAATAAAGTTTACATAATGACAATCTATTTACATATATTTTTGTACAATATCAAAATGTATATCATGTCAATATTACTTGTAATTAAAACACACAATATATATTATTGTGCATTCATTTATATTTATTAATATCTGGTTACTAATTGCTTAGTTTTATTGGTAAAATCCTATCTGAATCTCTTACATGTATGTCACTGCAAGCAAGATTTCAAAGTGATAAATTATTTGCTGCCATATGTACTGTGTTCTTTTTTTCTATACACCAGTTGAAATGCAAGATTTATATTACTTATTTAATGTCACTTATATAATCAATTATGCGAGTGGATGCCGGGTGGCATTTTTCTGAGGTATCTAGATCAAAGATCTTTAACCCTCATCTTGAACAGAAGTTGACTGAAGACTATAACTGTATTCTGATTGGCTTAAAATTAAAATGTGTTCTAAAGGGGCGGGGAGGAAAGAAAAAAGTAAGAAATATCATTAAACTATTAATTTAAGACTTAAAATTAAATTCTATTCTTATTTGATAAAATATTTAAGTAAGAATTATGGAAAAATTCAGTAGAAATTTAGTTAAATTAATTATTCTATGTATTTAATTAAAACAAATAGCTTATCTATTGGGGATGCTGTATTTTTTATTTCATTTAATATTTCTTTGGGAGAAAAACTCTTAAAAATTGATTTAATTTCTTTTAATAATTGGATTAGATCTGAAAATTCATTAGTTAAATTATTTTCTTGACATGAGCAGTTATTTTCCGTAGTGGGTGGGGGGGAGTTGGGAGATTTTTAACAATGGTAACATAGGAAATTCCTGTCCTGACTGGGTTAGATGTAGTTGGTAGCTTTTTATAATTTTGAAATAGTATTGATTTCCTCAGTTTAGGGAAGATAGAACAATCCTTGTAGCAAGGTGAGTCCCATTGCAATTACAGCATTTGGGAGTTTCAGTCCCATCAATGGTGCATTGCCTAGTGTTGTGTGGACCTACACATTTAACACAACGAGGTGTCATATGTCACATTTCAGCAGAATAGTTAAATCTTTTTCAATTGAAGCATTGCATCACCAAATTGGGTCCTCTGTAATGCTCCAATTTGATGCCAAAAATATGGCAAATAGAATTAATGAATTGGATGCTAGCGCTATCTGTTGAGGGAATGAGATCAATTTATATGATCAATTATTGATTTTAGCAATATGCATTATAATATACTTTTAAGATTTGTTTATAGAAGTACTACTTTACAACTTACTAATTTAAAATATTTGACATGTTTTGACTGTACAGTATTAAAATATTGCATATTGTTTTCCTCAAAAAATTGAATAAGGAATCATTAAAAGCATTATAACATGTTAATAATAATATACAAAATTCTTCTTTAATATAATTTTTCTTTAAAATCTGCAGTTATTTGGAAATAATGGCAAACTTCATAAAAAGCTTTAACATTCCACATGTTGAACATGAAAAATAATTTGATATTCTTGAATGGAAAATATATTTGCATGTAGGACTTAATTATTTAAAAATAAAGCAAAAAAATATTCAAAGAATTCCTCAGGAAATTGAATTAGCATATATCCCATTTGCAAGCTTCCTGTTCTGAAAGTCTAGTTTCTGAAATAACAGTGTGCGTGGAGTTACAAATAATTGTACTCAATACAAAAGTGTTATGAGAAAAGAATATTATTGTGCTGCTAGTGTAATTAATGATGCATAATTTTTTTTTATTTAATCTAATTTTTTTTTATTTTTGCATTCATTTTGTAAAATATTGATAGAGACTAGACAAATTCAGAATTACTAAAGAATTTTCATTTAGATTACACTGATAGTTTACCAATTCTAAAAATCCAAATATTTTTCTTGGATTAATAATTTATTGAAGGAATTCTTAATAGATAGATTTAAGCTAAAGTTTAAATAAGAATCATTTGTTTCATTTTTCAAACAAAATGTACTAATATCAATAATTTAACTCTATTTTTATTGTTTTTATGAGTGAAAAATCAAGTGAACAAGGGTTTGGGATTAAAAATCATCCTGCATTTATACTAAAATAAATGCTGAATTTGTTTAATAAATATTAAATAGTTGAAATTGCAAAAAAAATATTGATTCAAATTGATAAAAGAATAAATTAAAAAAATGATAAAAGCAAATAAAATTTTATTTTGTTTGCTTTGATAGAAGATAAGAATGTTTGCTGAGCTGGTAGCCAAATGGTTAGTGCTCTTGCCTTCGGTGAAATAGCTCACTTTGGATTTGATTGTTTGTAGTGGTTTGGAACCGACTTTAAACTGTAGGTCCTGTCTAATTAACTTTTGTGTGTCAAAAAAGATCATTAAATGAGGAACTGAACCATCTAATAGGAATGTTTGAAATAAATATACTGAAGTTCATCTTCTGTTTGATTTATTATTTTTAGAAAGAAGCAAATTCAAATGTGAAATACATCATAAATATTAAATCACTGTTGCTTTTAAAATAAGAATGTAGGGGTAATGAAAGTATTTTAATTTTATTAAAGTGTGACATCAATTAGTGCTATAATAGAGCTGGAAGATGTCACAAAGTTCTTTTGCATGCCCATTGCATAATACCACTCAGGAAATATTTTCGTGGATTTTATGTTTATACGTAGCTAAAAAAAGTTAACTTGTGAATTCTTTGAATATTTTTTGCTTTATTATTAAATAATTAAGTCATACATGCAAATACATTTTCCATTCAAGAATATCATCAAATTATTTTTCATGTTCAACATATGGAATGTTAAAGCTTTTTATGAAACAGATTTTTATAAATATATGAAGAACATAGTAAATAAAAATTAATGCTCTGTAGATGGAATGTTAAAAAGACTTGTTTTATATAATAATTTTAAAATATTTTTGTGTTAAATGTTGTTTATGCTATGAGACATTTTTCTGACTAATCATTTACAATGTCTTATAAAGGATTATATTAACTTTTAAGGAGAAAAATTAATTTCATATTTATTATTAAAATCATTTCTATAAAAAAACTTAAAAATTTTTTTCTTGGTGCTTTATCTAAATACTTAAACAATCAATTTTTGTATTGTGAAGTTTTCTCTTTCTGCAAGCTATTTGTTATTGTGTCATTTTGATTATTTTAAAAAATTTAATTCACTATCTTTTTCAATAATTAAAAAATTTTAATTTACTTTGAATTAACCTGAATTACTTTACCTGTTTACTGTAAATTAACCTGAATTAAAGATATTTCAATATGCACTATATTTGAAGAAATTATGTCTAATACACTAAATAGTTTATTTAAATTGTTTTTTTTTTTTTTTAAGCATAAGCCAGCTATGTCTTCCAGTGCATCTGCATTTAATATGAGTGCAGCTGCGAACCAAGATTCTTCATTGTTGGGAAGTTGGGATTCAGTTTATCAATCTGGTAATGCTGCTAATTCTGCAACATTAACAGCCAATGTAGCAACTGCTCAGACTTTAGGGCCACGATTAGGTTCTGGTGGAATACCTAGAAATGCTTCTACTCCCAATTTAGAAGCTCTTGCTAAATCTGATCCTTTTGCTGACCTTGGTATGTTGTAATTTATTTAAATTACCAATTATTTTTAATATTTTATTTTAATTATAACTTATTTTTAATTATCTCTTAATGTTCTTTATTAGGTATTGTGTCTTTGCTTTTAAGGTCTTTACACATTATAATTGTACAATTTAGTAGTAACTTACAATTTGAAGTTACATATTGAGAAGAATTATATCTGAATTAAATTTCTATTAAATACAGAGGATATTTTAAATTCAGTGCTTTAAATATTTTTAATTTATAGAAGGCATAAAATTTTTTATATAGAATAAGAGGTCCTTAATATTTAAAAACAAATATGCATATTATGGCTGTTTTATGTTTGGTAATGTAAAATAAGACTTCAGTAATTGCTTTTAATTTTTTTTTTCTTTTAAATGCTAAATATACTATGGCAGAGAAGTTAAGACAGCACATTTCAGGCTGAAAATTTGAGATGTGCTTCTGCGAATACTAAACAGTAAGATAATGGTGTTGCTCTTGTAATTTCTGCAAATATATTTTTCTAAATAGCTATTTTATAATTTTGCAAGATTTCTTAGCTCACATTTTTCACTTTAACTTTCAAATTTTGTCACAGAATTAAAAATTTAATTAAAATTTTGATGCAAATATGTAGTGGCAAAAATTTTGAAAAAACTTCTGTACTCCTTTCTTAAATCCCTTCAGGGGGCTTACTTTCTTTAAGTAAACACGGGTGTCACAATCCAGAGGTACACCAATGATCTGTTCTTTCTTTTCTTCTCCTATTCTTCCTTGCTTTTTCTTTCTTTTCTCCATCATTGTGGTTGCCTTATAAAAGGTTGAGGTCTCCCCTAGAGTAGTTATTGCTATCCTGTTGCTATTAGCTTCTCTTAGGGACTAAAACACCTATGTTTGCTATAGGTGGAGACCCGTGTCCCTGGAAAGGAGGCTCCCAGAGACCAACACATTACTTTGTCCTCTGCTTCAGATAAATGGGAGGTGTGTTGTTGTCCTCAACTCATCAATCAACTTAAATGGACCAAGAGATCGTATATCTGCTGAGTGACTCGATGAGAGTGAAGCCCACTTCAGAGGTGTATTGAAAGTGTATAGGGTATTGAAAGCACTGTTGCTGTTTTCTTACATCCTTTTGTTGGCTTCATGGGGAATGGTGCGGTCAGGCCTTGAATTAATCCATCTTTTTTATGGCATGTAATTCTAATTCTTTACTCCCTATGGAGCAATAAATGATTCGTGAGCAAAAATGTTTTGCCATTAAAAGAATGGAAGACAGTTTTGATAATGTTTCACCTTTCTTAATTAATAAGTCTTATTACTGTGGCTGGAAATGTCAAAAATGTTTGCAAGATGAAATCTAGTGATCTCTTAATCTAAGTTTCATCAATTAAATAGGCTGAAACCATTCTAAAATTGAAATGTCTTGGTAATATTGATGTTATAGTATCTGCCTATACTAGGTTAAATTATACATGGGGAGTGATTTCAGCTGAAGATTTATTCAATGTTTCAGAGAATGAAATTCTAAATCTTGTTGACTAAAAATTATGCCATGTACAACACATTACAATTAGAAAAGAGGGCACAATCATAAAAATTAAACACCTCATACTCACATTTGCAACTCCTACACTATCACAGTCTATCAGAGCCAGTTACCTGAATTGTAGTGTTTGACCTTATATTCCAAACCCTTAGCATTGCTTTAAATCTCAACACTTTGGACATGCGAAAGTTACTTGTAGCGGACCTTTAACTTGTGTTTGATGTGCTTCCATTGGACATGACAGTAATACATGTCAATTACAAGAAAAATGTGTCAACTATAATGGGGAACTTCCTTCTTACTCCTGGTTGTGCCCAACATGGATACTAGAAAAGAAATTATAACTGTAAAAATAAAACAAAACGCATCTTACCCTGAAGCAAGACGCATAGTGTCGTCCCATACTTCTCAATAAGGTATTTGTTATTCATAAGCTATCAAAAAAGTTATGAAATCTTGTAGTACTTAAACAAAATGCTTAAATCTTCTGATTTCAAAATTATCAAATATTTTCAACATAAATGTATTTCTCCAAAGTCTTTTGCAAAAACAAAGCACCAAAGATCCCGAAAATTGAAGCATGCAAAAGAAGAGCTCCATAAATCACCTTTTATAAATAAAAGAACTCTACTTTCTAAAAAAGGTGAAATGAAGGTAGATCTCTTAAATCAGTGGTGCGCAAACTTTCTTTGACTCCTTTTGTAGAGAGAATTTTTGGCGACCCCTAGAAAGATAACTGTTCACAAATGCGATGTATATTTCGTGCATTTCGTTTGTTTCTCATGGAATAAAATCATCATATTTGACTCATATTAATTTTATTTATAATTTTAAGAAAATATTTTTGTATAACACAAAAATCAGTAAATTGCCCTTTAATGAGGTGTATGTGGCTGCAAGTTTCTAATTATCTCATTGATGTTTGGATATATGTTGGTAATTGCAATTCGCATATCATCTTCAGGGTTTAAAAGCGAGCAGTATTTAGTTTTTATTGAAACTAGTTTGCTAAATCCAGTTTCACATAAATCCGTTGATCCAAATTGTATTAACACTCTGATGGCATTCTTGCACAAAACAAGGTATTGTTTTTCGACAGATAGCCAAAATTTGTGGCAAGGCTGATTCTTAAATTGATTTCGAAGATTATAGTCACTAATTAGATCTATCAATTGCTCTTTCTCACTAATTTGAAGAGTTGAACTGCATATGTCAAAGGAAAATGGATCACGAATCCAACCAAGATCGTTTTCAGGAAAATCTTTGAATCTTCTTGAAAAATTTTCCTTTAATTTTTCAATGTGATTGGAAATGTTTTTAAATGTAAATATATCTATATTATTTTGTTTGATAAAATCGTTAAAGTAAGGGAACATGTCGGTGTTGTTTTTATGCAGTTCAGTTTTCCAGAGACTAAGCTTGAATTTTACTGTCAGAAGTTATGATAGTTGAATTCTCACCCTGCTAGTTCAAATTAAGGTTGTTAAGTTTTTCGAAAATATCAACTAAATAGCTCAACTTCCCTAGCCAAACTTCATTGATATAATAACTTGCCAATCTATGTTTCTTTTCGATTAAAAACATGTATATTTCATTTCTCAAATCAAATATCCATTGTAGTATTTTCCCATGTGAAAGTCACCTGACTTCGGTGTGTAACAATAATCTCTCATACGTTGAGCCCATCTCATTGCAAAGTACTGAAAAAAATGGCTGTTGTGGCTGTTGCATTTAATGTAGTTAATTGAACTAACAGCATTTTGTAATATGTTGTGAAACTCTTCATCCATATTTTTTGCAATAAGAGCTTGACGATGAATCATACAGTGATTAAATACAATATGAGGCGCCATCTTCTGAATTGAGCCTCTGAGCCCTTTATTTGAACCTGTTAATGCTGCAGCACCATCAGTACAAGCTTCAACACAGTTTGCCTAGGTAAGGGACAAATTATTCATTTATTACTTCAAATATTTTTTTCCACTTGTTTTTCCTTCCAAACTTTTGCAACATAAAATCATTTCTGTTATATCTTCATTAAAAATAAACCTAACGTAAATAATTAGTTGTGACATTTTAGTAATATCGGTAGTCTCGTCTAGTTGTAAAGCAAATACAGATTAATTTTGCATGCGTTTTATGACTTCTGACTCGATATTTCTTTAATTTTCGAAAATCCGCTGAGACACAGTATCTCTTGATAATGGTATTGTTGTTAGTTCATTTCCATATATATCGCCATGCATAATTGATGTCATCTTAGTTGCTGCAGGAAGGATAAGGAATTCTTCAATTGTATGGGGTTTCATTGTTTTTCCTATTAGATAAGAAACTTCTAAAGAGGCTTGTAATGCTTTCTGAGGTATTGTTGTAAATTTCTTTAAATGTGCACTTTAAATTTTCAGATTTTCAGCTCGTCTTTGAAAAAAATTCTGCATGTTTATTTTGAAGTTCTTTATGTTTAGTTTCCAGGTGCCTTTTCAATTTAGCTGGTTTCATGCTCTCATTTGCTAGTTTTTCATTGCAAATGACACATATCGGGCGTTCTTCATCGTCAATAACACAAAATGTAAAACCATACTTAATAAATTCCTCATTATATTTTCTTATTTTTTTTAGATCAGGCATTTAGTTCAGTATTTTGCGACTCTTCATCAGTATTTGTTCATTTGTTAGCTGAAGATGTACCTGTTGTACGTATTACCCATTTATCCATTATGAAAATAGGGGTTAAATTATTTAAACTAAAACAAATAATATATAAAATTTCATCATTTTTTTCGAGAAATTCAATAAAATTAACAGATTGTTCTCTAATGATAGTACATACCTGATAACAAAGAGTAGCAAAGCCAGATAAAAATGTAAAAAATCATAATTACACAACATCACATGATAAAACTCAAGGATAAACTAAAACAATTACAGTCCAACTGAAACATGCTATAACTTCATGCGAATACTTCACATCTTCACACTGACTATCAGATACACCGCGTACCTTGCTATCTGATTGGCTGATCAAGGAAAAGAATTTTTACCCTTTCCCTGTGGAAAAGCGCCTATTTGACTAGACGTTAGTCTAGTAAAATAGTTGCTTTTCAGTAAAACTGGTGAATTACCGCGAAGAGGGCGTTATCTACCAGAGTGAAAAACTTGCGTCTTCCCACTTTGCATACATTACGTATTACGTCCAAAAAAAGAGCGGACAGCCTGAAATTGCAATTTAACAGTGAGTGATGGTGCTTCACTGTTTATATGTACACTGTATAGTATGCAGCATGCAGGCATAATGCATTTCATAAAAATTTGGTGATCCCTAGTTTACACACCACTGTCTTAGATGATGAAACTCTCCAAAGTGAAGATTTGTCTAAATCCCAGATGGCTTGTTCCAAGGCCGGAACATTTAATATTAATTAATAGTATTCTTCTTATCTTGGAACTGTCAAGGTCTTCATACTCATATAGAAGATATCAAAACTATTGTTAATGTGTATAATCCAGTGTGTTTTGGCATTCAAGAAACATTCTTGGAACCTCAGTGTTTTAAATTGCATGGTTATAACTGTGTGAGAAAAAATGTTACTCCTGATACAGTATTTGGAGTTGTAAGTATTCTTGTGTCTTGTAACTTCCCTTAACACATCACTACAGGCTGTTGCAGTATGTGTTCATACAACATCTCTCATTACTATTTGTAACATTTCCTTGCCTCCCCACATTGTTGTTCATGAAAGTGATTTGAACACTCTGTTGGATCAGCTACCTACACCCTTTATATTGCTTGGCGGTTTTAATGGGCATAACACCTTATGGAGTAGTGATAATACAAAATTTTGTGGTTGCATAATTGAGCAGTTCATTTTGCCTCTTAAATTTTTTATACAGTATTTGCCTCTTAAATTCCACAGAAATAACTTTCTATCAACCCTCCAGAACTTTCCATTCATTAAATTTGGCTATTTGTTCACCAGTGCTTCTACCTTTATTAAATTTAAAAGTTGAAAATGATTTATATAACAGTGATCATTTTCCTCTAATTATAACTCAAACTGGTATAAGTAGACCACAAGTCTTTCATTCTTATTATCGTGCAGATTGGCCACACTACACCTAATTAGCTGAGATTACTGACAGCATGGTTCAAAATGAGGACATTGATAATGCTGTGCAAAAAGTTACTGATGCACTTCTAGGTGCAGCCAAAAGCATGATGACTTAGCACTCCCCAGTTCCATGCAAACATCATAAACCATGGCAGAACAATAAGTGCCAGGTATCATAAGATACAGAAAAAGTTGTGGTCTATTTTTCGTAGGCGTCTTACTGTAGAAAATCTCGTAAGGCTTTAGCTCATTGAGTACAAAGAAATAGTCAAAAAGAATCTTGGATAAGATATCTCTTCCATCACATCAACTTTGAGCAAACAGTAGTAGAAGAAAGTTAAAGCATCTAGTGGTTTATATCAATATTTCTCTATCACAATATTACAAAGAGGAGCTGTCTCATATGATATTGTCAATTTTTACGTAACACTTTTGCAAGGGTATCTTGTCCAGTCTCTTATAATCCTAAATTTCTCAGAACCAAAGAGCAAGCTGGGAAAAAAAAAACCTAAATTTTCATGATAAACTGATACAACCATATAATTGCTATTTCTCTGTGCTAGAACCGCTGAGAGTACTGCCCAAAGTAAAAATACTAGTCCAGAACCACATGGTGTCTCATATAAGATGCATTGTCATCTTAGCCATGATTTTTTGAAAAACATTCTTGTTCTATTCAATAGAATATGGAATGAACATGTTTACCCCAGTATGTCGTGCAAAGCAATAGTTATTCCAATATTGAAACTGGGGAAAAATCCAACTGATCCTCAAAACTACCTTCCAATTGCTCTCACAAATTGTCTCGCTAAAACTTTTGAGCATATGGTTAACTCCTGTCTTGTTTATGTACTTGAAGACAATCCATACATATTACTTTATCTGAGTGGATTCCGGAAAGGTAGATCCACACTTGATAATATTGCATGCCTAGAAACACAAATTAGGAATCCCTTTGTGTTGAGACATCATTTGGTGTCTATCTTTTTTGATATAAAAAAGACCTATGATAGGACATGGTGTTATGGAGTTCTTCACACTTTATTTAACTTTAACTTTAGAGGAAATTTACCAATTTTCATTCAGAATTTTATAAATTCTCGTATATTTAAAGACCGTATAGGATCTGTTTTTTCCAATCCATTTATCCAATCTGAAGGGGCTTCTCAGGGAAGTGTCTTAAGTGTTACTATTTTTAATATTTGCAACAGCAACATTCTTCATGTATTGCAACCATCAATTCATGGAAAATTATATGTTGATGATCTCCAAATCTCTTGCCAAGGTTCTAATACAGGGCTTATTGAACAGCAATTACACACTGCAGTCAATAATCTTGTTGCTTGCTGTAATGATAATGGGCACATTTTATCACTTCCCAAAAGTAAATGTATCCATTTTTGCAGAAAAACTTTGCCTCATCCTGATCCAGAAATTAAGATATCAGACACAATAATTCCTGTAATTAATCAAGTATCATTTCTTGGGCTAGTGTTTGATGAAAAGTTGACTTTCCTACCTCATATTTTAGATTTGCGTAAGAGGTGTGAAAGATTGCTAAATATTCTCAAAGTACTCATGCCTCTTGGAGTGCAGATTGTACAGTTTTACTCAGTGTATATCAATCAGTTATTTTATCTCAAATTGACAACGGTAGTGTAATTTATGGATCAGCTAGGTCATGTGTATTATGCAAATTAGACCCTGTACATCACTCAACTTTGTGAATCTGTTCTGGAACATTCAGGATTACTTTTGTTTAGAGCCTTTATGTGGTTTGTAGCCAATTACCTCTTGATATGAAATGTAAGCAATTATCTCTAAATTATTTTAAAATGTTATTAGCATCACAACCCCTTTTGAGATTTATGATTGTTTGCTCCTCTCTTAGGAAGATTTGTAATGTAGGACCATATAAAATATTACCATTTTATAAACGTACAAGCTCATTCCTGTCTTCATCTGAGTTCCCCGATTTACAAATCCAAATTACAGATTCTCTGAAATTTCCACCTTGGAACACCCCTATTGTTAATATAATAAATCCACTTTGCTGGATACAGTAAATCAGCCATAGCTCCTCTTATTTTGCAACAGATTTTCTCTTACATTCATTATCAATTTTCCTCCTACATTCCTGTTTACACTGATGGCTCAAAATCAAGTGATCATGTTGGTTATAATATTGTTATTGGAAGTACATTTTACAAATATAAACTTCATACATCATGTTCTGTTTACACAGCCAAAGCTGTTGCAATTTTATGTGCTCTATAACTAATACTATCCAACTCTCATCCAAAATACTGTATCTAAACAGATAGCATGAATGTGATCATGCAATTAGACCATTTTAATGACAAATGACATATTGTGAAAATATTAGATATTTTAAATATATCGAAGAGTAAAGGATTTGATGTTGGGTTCCTAGTTATGTTGGCATTACTGGGAATGAGCTTGCAGATACTGCTACTAAAAAGGCCACTAACCTTTTATGTAAAGTATTAACATTTTTTGACATTAAACAAATTGTCTAAGACTTTATTTCCTCCCATAAAACTTGGAATTTGCAGACAAACAACAAATTATATAATGTATCTCCTCGCATTCTTCCACTCCCAGTTGTTCCTATGCGAAAAATTGAAGTAAAAATTACACACCTTCAAATTGGACATACTTGATTTACACACAAGCATTTATTCTTCTCTCAGAGTTCTCTGATTTGTGACATGTATAATGTACCATATACAGTACATAACATTTTAATTTTTGTTCTAACTTCAATGTAAATGATAAATGCCAAGTATTTTTTAACAGAGCAAATTTAATTTTATCAAATTTAATTGAGTTTAAACCACATAGAGTGATTGTTTGCATTTTTAGGTGCAATAGGTTTTTAAAATTCTATTTAAATTTTTAATATCCTTCATCTTATATATTTGACTATCCTTTTATTACTGAGTTTCTAGTTTTAAACAATTTGTAATACATAAATGAGATTTAGTTTGTTGATATGTAGCTAATCATTAATTAGTATTTGGTATTCTGCATATGAATTATATATGATATTATATTGATAAATAAACTTGTGTAATTTCATGTTTTCAAAAACTTGTTTTGATTGTATTTGTTATTTTAAGTTTGGTATCAGCTCTTTAAAAAGCTTCTGCTGTATAAAAATATAATATATAATTAATCAATAAAATATAATACATTTTATCAAATGTTATAAACTATAAACTGCACAGAAATTAAATGAAAGGATTATTTTTAAGGAAAACCATTTGTCATAAAATTATAACTAATAATTTGAAGGAAGGAAATATTTTTGAGCAACAGTAATTTTATTGAATTAAACTTTAAATTTAATTGATAAGATTATGAAATTGATTCATGAAAATATAAGTTATTAATAAATTAGAACAAAAGTTTTGTTTATTATATTTGTTGGCCATATTAAGTGTTTCTTAAATTTAATATCACTTTTCATATTTAAAAAAATATTCTTGCATGGTCTACCATCACTTGCTCAGCAAACTCCATAAGTAGAAATAATTTCAAAACTAAACTATTTAGATTGCTACAGAGGTGTAAAAATGAAACTTGAATTTGTTTTTCATATTTCCACTCACAGCAGAGAAAGTTTAAATTTACTTATTCTGGTTTCAGCAAAACTTGTGTTTTGTCAGTCTTCCATGAAGTCAGAGATTTTAGCCACTAAAAGGCTATTTTTCTGAAATATTTAATTTCTGGTTATTGGCATCAGCTAATAAACTAATTATTGGAAGAGAGTGCTTCTTAAGCTGTATATTTAAGCTATTGACTGGAAACTGATATATTGAACACTAATGGTGAAAATTTATATTCTCTCTAGAAGACTTGTGCCAGATGGCTTTGCTGGGCACATGGCCGATTATTATACATCTTTGTAAAAACAATTAATCATCTATTTGATTGTAGAGATGCTGTTATGTATAAATGTTTATTAAAGTGTAATAAATCTCCAATTCACTGAAAATTTCTAGTTAATTTTCATCACTCATTTTAAGCCACCAAATCATTGTAATCTTTTTTAGTCTACAATATTAAAGACTTTGTCCTGCTGCACTTTGTGCTTCTGCACTAATATTTGGATTTAAAAATTTGAAATAACCAACAATAATAAATATGTTGTGAAACATTTAATATTGTTGATTATTTCAAATTTTTAATTTTTTTTAAATAATTTTTATATAAGTTTATTATACAAAAATTATTTAAAAAAATTAAAAATCACTTTAAATAACAATATCTTTACTGTTAATATTTTATATTAGCTTTAATGCATAACTTATTAATCACACACCTTTATATTGTATAATTCAAGAATGTTAACATTTTCAAAAAAATGTGAAAATAGTATTTTCAGTGGAAAAATTTCAAAGTATAAAGAGTGTATTCTAATGACTTATTCTATCTTAAATAATATGAAAACTAATGTCAAATCTATATTCTAATGAAATTAAAATAATATAACTTGCTATTTTCTTTACTTCTGAGAACTATTATTAAATATAATGGTTCAAATAGTATTTTAATGATTTTAAAAGAATTCTTAAACATTTAGTTTGATTAATGAAAAATTAAATAACTATTTTTAAATACTCTTTTGCATAGAATTCTTGGAATTCTTTTTTCCATAAAATAACTTTTGTGGTTAATGTTAGAAATAAAATTGTTGAAAAATTATAAAAATCATTAGATTTAGAATCTACACAAAACTATTCACTAAAAAATGCTTAAATTTTTTTGTAGATAAGTAATTATGAATATTTTTTTTTTAACTATTTAATGTTAGCTTCTCCTAAATGAAAATTTTGGGAAAATGTTTCTTTAATATATATTTTTGTTTTAGCTTCCATCATTGCGCTTTTTTTTATTAAAATCACTTTTATTTTTAATTCTGAAATTACAAAATTTGAAAAATATTAGTTATTTTGTTACATGTTGTTGTCGTGTGCCAGCCAGGCTGGCAATATGAGGTGCGCTGCTCCACTTTTCCAACTGAACCATATTTGGCGTGGAATCCTACTTCCTCAGTACACACATGCTATAGGTACCCGTTTATAGGGTAGGCAACCATTCACACACAAAGGACAAAGACAAGAAAGAGAGAGAAAGAAAGTACATCCATGCCCGAGCTAGGATTCGAACCCAGGTCCCACCCATCTGTAGTCAGGTATGCTAACCACTAGACAGGTTGGGCAGCATTTTGTTACATAAACTGCATATTATATTTTAAAACTAATGTTTTAATAAATTAAAATAAATTTATTATATTAAAATATATTATATTTGTATATTGACCTTGTATTTTTAAATTTCATAATTTATATTTTTCATTACTTTTCATGGCATGCTTAATTTATTTGAAAAATTATTTTTGATCAGGAAATTTTGGAAAATTTGGTCAAGAACAAACCCAGAAATCTACAGAAAAAACACAGTCCACAACACCAGGTAGTCAATTTTTGAATACCAGTCCACAGCATTTTCCAAGACCACAATCTTATGCTGGCACAGCAAATTCAGCATTCCAAGGAGCCTCAACAAATCCACCTCCATCATCCAAACCAGATTACAGCAGAAATCATTTTTCTAGTGTGTTTGGTGACCGAGATGCAGGAAGAAAAGCTGGTGGAGGAGGTAATTTTAATTTATATATTCTTTTATTGTTGTAAAGGGAAATATTTTTAATTAACAATTTTTCTTTTTTGTAACATATCTAACATAGCTCCAAAACCAAAACTAGCAGATGATGATTTCAGTGATCTCATTGGTAATCAAGGGTTTACTGGCTTTACTAAAAAGAAAGATGGTCCAGTTACAATAGCCGAAATGAGAAGAGAAGAACTTGCTAAAGAGCTTGATCCAGAAAGGTTAAAGGTTTGTTTCAGTTTTCTTAGTTTCAGTGAATTATAAATAATGTGTTAGAGCTGTTTTTCCCATTTCCATTCTAAAAACAACAAAATTTCTTATTTATCATTGAATAGAATATTTTTTGGTGGAGTTACTGAGATAATTGTACAAAGTACTTTATAATAATTTAAGATTGAAACAATTTTGCTCATATTTAGAAGTTGTAAAACACTTACTTATTACTCGCAAATTATCTATGCCTTAGATATGAATAGTTCTTTTCTTGGTAAGAAAAAAATGAAATTTTTGTTTCTAATTTATAAAGCCTCAGTTTTTTTTATTGGATATTTGGGCATAAAATTATTAATTATATTTTTTTAAAACTGATTTTTTTTCTAGACAAATGTTAATGGTAATTTGTTTGTATTCATAAAATAATTTATGTCACATTTACATATAAATTACCTTTAAACATATTTTGTTATTGGATAAATTTATTAAACGTAAAACAATGATTAACGATACTGAATTCTGAAAATTTAAAATATTTTTACTCATTGAGAAGTGTGTATTCAGGAATTTGTTTGAAATATTAATGATAAAAGATGTGTTGAAGAATAAATTAAAATTTTATTCTTTATTCAAATGTAATGGTGTGAAAATTATATAATGCTTTAAAAATAGATTTTATATTTAAGTTTTTTTAAGATTTGCACTTCAAGTATACATATACATATATAGTAAGAAACTACACTAATTGTTTGAATATGAAAAAAATTGTAATGATAAATGAATATAAAATTCAGTAACACAATAACTATAATAAAATCTTGCTAGGATAAATTAGATGCTATTAATTTATTAAATGTGCATTGTATAGTTGGTGACAATAATTAAGTGTCTCGATGAAATATGATGTAACTCTCGATAAATTTGGAAATCATTTAATTTTTATTAAATATAAAATAAATTATAAATATTTTATATTTAATAAAACTTAACAAGCTGATTTTTTTATTCACACCTTAAAATAAGCTATTGCTTATATTGCTAGCTAATAAAAAACAATATTTCTTTTAGCATTTTTCTACTTTCATAAATGATTTTTATTACCTTAAATTTTGTTTTACAGAATTAAATATTAATATTTATGATTTACACTTTTGATGGTAATTTTATTTACTTTAACTTCTGTTTTTGTTTCTGAAAATAATGTAATAAATCATAATGTATGATTCTTTTCTGCAAAATTAAGAATATTACTTATTAAAAGCAAATTATATTACAAATAAGTAATATTTTTTTATAAATCTTATGCTTTTATCTTGTTTTTGAATTTTTCTTAAATGGATAGCTTATTTTGTATACCTTATTTCTTTGTTAATAATATTTTCATTTTAGATAATGGATTGGACTAGCCATAAAGAAAGGAATATCAGAGCACTTTTGTGTTCCTTGCACACTGTTCTTTGGGAAGGAACAAGGTGGAGTGATTGTGGGATGCATCAACTCGTAACACCTGCTGACGTGAAGAAAATGTATAAAAAAGCTTGTTTAGCTGTGCATCCTGACAAGGTTTGTTATACATGTTTTTAATTAATTTTTTAGCTTCCTTTATGGGAACTGAATTATCCTCAATTAGGATTGTTTGATAAGTGGTGTAGGAACCGTCCTACTAACTAAAGAATTTAAGTGGACTGTATCTTAACAAAAACAACTTTTATTTTACATTAAAAGGAGTAAGTAAAGGAAGACCTAACGGCAGGCCTGTCTGTCACCTTCCCCTGTTACAGCTACTTTCTTACTAAATTACACAAAAAACTCCCTCACTTGGGTAAGTGAGAAGGCCATCTATATTATAACGGAGGTCTTAACATACTCCCCCAGGTTGAAGTGTGAATTTCAAACAATATCATAAGTTTACATTACAAAATATCATGACATTATGTAAATAATAACTTCAATTTGATAAATTCAATTTTTTAACAGTTGACAACATTATACAATAGCATTATATAATAAACACACATTACAATATAGATAAGAAATATGCAAAATGTATATAAATGAATAATATGCAATTCAATTTTTATGCACTTTCAAACATGAGCAATATCTTTTAATTTACAGATAAAATACTTAAATTTCTAACATTTCGTTTCATAATAGTACCATTTGTCAATCTAATGTTCACAACTTTTATTTTAGAGTCATTATCTGGGAAAACTTGTTCTATTCTACCAATTAAGTATTTTTTAATCGGAAGATTATCTTCTTTTATTAAAGCTAAAGAACCTGTCTCTACATTATCCTTTTCAAACTGCCATTTCGTTCTTTCTTGCAAATTGCTTAAATAATCTCTTTTCCGGAGTTTCCATATTTGTTGAGTAGCCTTAGTTGTTCTTTTCCATCTATTTAGATTACTTTCTTTTATATCAGCTAAACTAGGTTCGTTAATACTCTTTAATTGTCTGCCTATTAAAAAATGATCAGAGCTTAATGTGTCAAAGTCATCAAAATCAGAACTTAATGGAGTAAGAGGTCTAGAATTTAGCATTTCTTCAATTTGAATAACTATAGTTAAAAAATTCTTCTAACGTATAGTTGTTGTTTCCTACTACTCGCTTTAAGTGGTATTTAAATGACTTTACACCTGATTCCCAAAGACCTCCAAAGTTAGGTGATGTGGGAGGTATAAATTTCCAATCGATATTTTCGTAAGAAAAAAAATTACCTAATTTATTATCAGGATTTTTCAAATTTTCATTTAATTTTTTCAGTTCCTTATTTGCACCAACAAATGTTTTTGCATTATCGGTGAATATTTTACGCATTTACCTTTTCTAGCAATAAATCGTTTAAAAGAAGCTATAAAGGCTTCCGATGAGAAATCGGTTACTATTTCCAAATGAACAGCACAAGTAACTAAGCAAATGAAAATTGCTACGTATACTTTATTGAGAGTTCCTTTTCTTTGATTTTTAAATCTAACATGAAATGGACCACAGAAATCAATACCTGTAACATTAAAGGGATAAGTTTGTTCTATTCTTTCTTTAGGCAAATTTCCCATTATTTGATTCTGTATTTTGACTTATTTTTAAAACATATAAAGCATTCATGCACTATTTTTCGACATAAATTTCTACCATTGAGTGGCCAAAATTTTTGTCTTACATAATACAATAAGGATTGAGGATTAGCATGCAAATATTTTTCATGATAATATTTTAAGATAATTATAGTTAATTTATTAGACTTAGGATGAATAATGGGATTTTTCTTATCTTTAACAAAATTTGAATTGTTTAATCTGCCTCCAACTGTAAGAATATTTTCCTCATCAAGGTGTGAATTTAAAGATTTTAATGTACTGTTACTTGAAATGGGCTCATCTTTGATTATTTTACTTATGTCTTCCGAAAATTCCTCTTGTTGTATGAATCTTACCATAAATATTTCTGCTCGTTCAATTTCTGAAGATTTTAATACACCTAATTTCCTCTCTGATGGAGATTTTACATTATGAATGAATCTGAAACAAAAACTTAATACATGGATTAATTTTATATAATTATTAGAAATTTTCAACAAATTGGATATAAATGAATTTTGAGATATTAAACTTAAAAAATTAGAGTTCTTATTAGATAAATCATCAGCTTTTCTCAGTTCATTTTCGAACTCTATTTCGTTGACTGGATCAACGCATTCATTTAAAAAGTTGTCTTGTAACAAAAATGTTGGTCCATGAAACCAAGTAGAACTCTGGATCAAGGAACTGGCACTTTCTCCTCGAGTAAGTAGATCTGCTAGATTGTTCTTTCTAGGGCAGTGAGACCATGAATTGGCATCGGTCAAGGTTTGAATCTCTGTCACTGTATTGGTTACAAATGGTTTCCACTTTCTTGGCGAACTTTGAATCCAGTGTACAACAATTTGAGAGCCCGACCAGAGATAAACTTTGTTGTAGCCTTTTCTTGAACGATTTTCTTTATTTTATCCACTAAACGTGATGCGAGTAGTGCTCTCATTAGCTCTAATCTAGGCAAGGTTAGCTTCTTAACAGGAGAAACTAGACTTTTCAAAGCAACAAGATTTACTTCAGCCTCATTATCCTTGTAGACTTTGAGATAAACTACTGCACCATAAGCCTTGTTGCTAGCATCTGAAAAGCCATGTATTTCCATATATTTACTGGAAGAATTGTCCAAAATAAATCTTGGGATTTTCAATTCTGAAAGATGAGGGAATTCGTACACCACTTAGATCATTTTTCTTCTATATCTGTGGGAAGTTGTTCATCCCAGGATAGATTTCTTTGCCATAATTCTTGCAACATACATTTAATTCTTATAGTGAATGGAGTTAGAAGTCCTGTCGGATCGAAAATCTTCCCAGCAGCTTGTAAGATGAATAGTTTCGTAATCTTTTTGACTTTAAGGAATTCCATTAGATTTTTCAAAGTATCATTGTCATTTATTGTTAAATAACACTGCAATTTATTTGGAATTTCTATTTCATTTATAGAACCCGCAATTGTCCAACCAAAAACTGTTTCACTCAAAATAATATTTTCGTTCTTTAATTTGATTTGCTTTTAATACGTGATAAAACAGTTCACCTCCAATTAAACAATCTATTTTTCCTGGCTCATTAAATTCAGGATCCGCATAGTTTGAATTCTTCAGTAAATCTAATTTTGATATGTCTATTTGTTTTGAAGGAGTTAAATCTGTAATTTTTGGCACTATTAAAAATTCAATATCTATTTCAAAATCCTTATCAGTATTAGAAATTGTAGTGGATATTTTTTTTTTTACTGTTAAAGAAGACCCGTTAATCCCGGCAATGGGTGCGTTAACATATTTTTTCTTTATTCCTAACAAGTCGGCAACTTCATTTGTACAGAAAGACGATTGCGAGCATGAGTCCAGTAGGGAGCGAAAAGAAAATAAACTTCCGTTTTTTCCTTTTATTTGCATTTTAGTTGTTGAGAATATCACATACTCGGGAGCTGTAGAAGGGGAGAGGCAGCGGTTAGTCATTGTAACTGATAGAGTAGTGTTGCGCTCTTTCAAGGTCAAAGGGCTTTCTGTTCGTTCGCCATCCCTGCATATGAGAGTGTGGTGTTTCTGCTGTAGATTTTTCCTTTCACATATTTGGCAAGTCTTTTGATTTTTACATTCCGAAAGCTTATGGGATTCGAAACAGTTAAAACAAAGATGTTTCTATCTTATTTCGTTATAGTGATCATTAATAGACAGTTCATGAATTTTTTTACATTTATATATGGGATGCGAATCATTTAAACATATTGGACAGTTGGAATTCGATTTTATCATTAAATTTTTACTTTAAAATAGTTTTCACCTTTTGACTTTACATATGAAGGTTGATTTTTTTGCTTATTTTCTATTATTTGACTTCGCTTTAACAAAAAATTTATAAATTCTTCCCAATTTGGAAGTTTGTTTGTGACTAGAGTCATTTCGTATTGTTTACGCGTTTCTTTATCTATAGCTTTTGTGAAATAATATGAATTAGCAATAATTCAGATAATTTATCCAATTCAACTATTTTTCCTAACAATTTCAGAGCTCTTAAGTGTTTTAAAATATTATCCGTAAACTTTCTCAATTCTTTCGATGATTCTTGAGTTAGTTTCTTTAAAGAGAAAATTGAATTTATATGTGAGTCCGCTGTTAATTTCTTGTTTTCATACCTTTCTTCAAGAGTTTTTAATAGAGAATTAAAAGTGTCATCTTTTGCTTGAATTGATTTTGCTTCACCTTTTAAGGATGCTTTTGAATAATAAAGTTTCTGCGTTTCATTTAAATCATTATTGTTAACTATCAAGGAATAAAATTGACTCTTAAAAACGTTCCAATCTTAATAATTACCATAAAATATGGGTAAAGGTATTTCAGGAAGTTTAATCATAGAGACATTTTGACATTTAGTTTGTTTCTTATCAAATTCATTTGTATTTTTCAATTGAGAAATAAGGAATTTCAACCTTACCTCAATTTTATTCAGGCTTTCTTGAATCTCCTCTAAGTTGTTTAAATGTTCATCGACATTTACTTCTTCTGGTAAGGCATAGTAGTCACTTCTCATTCCATCAATACTCTTGTTTATAGCTTTAACATTGTCCAGTTTCTGTAAAAGTTCTATTTGACTTTCATTCGTTTCCTGATAGTCGTTTATAAATTACTCTAATCTTATTATTTTTGTTTTGATGGCACTATGCTGCTGATTCAAAACAGTAATTTGTTGCTTTGCCATAGTTAATTATTTTGTTTATGCTGGTAATCTCGGGGTCACTAGGACCTAAATGTAGGAATCGTCCTACTAACTATAGAATTTAAGTGGACTGTATCTTAACAAAAACAACTTTTATTCAACATTAAAAGGAGTAAGTAAAGGAAGACCAAACGGCAGGCCCGTCTGTCACCTTCCCATGTTACAGCTACTTTCTTACTTAAATTACACAAAAAACTCCCTCACTTGGGTAAGTGAGTGCGCCATCTATATTATAACGGAGGTCTTAACAAGTGGTATTAATACTTTGTGATTGCTTGAATGTTCTAAATATATCAGGACATTTTTTCCTTTCTTCTCATCCATATTATGAAATTAAACTATAAAAATATCCTCACTCTAAATTAAAAATTAAGTTATTTTATTTGAATTTGTTCATTTGTGTCATTACAACTTTATTGCTTTGTCTGTGGCTGTAATAGAATTTTGATAAATAATTATGCCTTTGGTTACATCTTAATCTAGAAACTAGATAAGTAAAAATAATAAAAGCTTGTTCATATATTTGATTTAATTTTATTATTATAGACGCTTGTATAATTTTGGTTTTAAATAATTTTGTTAAAGTTTTTTGTTTATAGTTTTGATTTGGTTTAGTTACATTTCTAAGAATCCTTTTTCTTTGCTTTTTATAAGGCTTCTTATAAGGTATAAAGGTATAAATTAACTGCTTATTCCTTCCATAATAAGTTCAGTATATGCTGTACTTTTGGAATTCATAGATTGTTTTGACTGCTTTAAATTAACATGATTTTAATCCCACTCTGCTAGAGATCCCTAAGTTACTCTGGTTACCCGCAGTTACATTGTTATTCTTTCTAAAATTATTTGTTGAAAGAAATTTGATGCACCAAAGGATGACTACTCCTGAAAATACACTAGCCAGGACAATAATAAAACCTTTTGCCTTAAGAAATACCAGGGCATCAAGGAAAAACTTGATTAGACATTATCTTGTTTAAAATATGCGACATTAGGATTTTAAAGTGAAGTATAAGCATAAGCCTTAATATTGCAGAAATGTTATGATAACTATCTCTATTATGAATTATATGAATAAGAGGTGCTTAGATATGTATCTAACTATATATTATGCTATCATATAGTGTGCTGAATCCATATAATGATAAATATAGCGTTGCAATGACTATTTTTCTTTGTTGTCTTCACACAGATAGATATATCTTGGTAGTGGCTGAGTTGGAAGCTGAATAATTAGTGCCCTGGCCTTCAGCTCAAAAATTTGTATTTTCGATGCTAAAAGTTATCACAGAACAATAAGCAAACCATGACCTGTCATAGAAAAATAATTTATCGGGAAACATGACAAGGTGCCTTTACACTGTCCAGTGTCATGTTTAGACACACTATTATAAGTATCTTTTTCTACTTTGGCAACAATGGTTATCATGCTGGTCACTCTTAGTATTCAGATATTCTTGTGGATTCTTGTTAATTTGCTCTCTAGCTAAGTTTTTGGTTCACAAAATATGATTTAAATCTTCCAGTTAGTTAGAGAATTGCAATTAGTTAAAAGAAAACATCTATTCTCTCTGGCTTTTCTAATTTGATGTTAATGAAATCTTTTATATAATCTAGTATGGTTCACTTTCACCATAGTAATTCTGCATTCATTTGGTAGTTATGGCATTCTGTTTACTATGTAGCAATGTTTGGAACAATGAGATTTAATCCTTATCGGTACGATCTTATGCTAGTTAATTCCAAATGTAAAAGTTTTTTATTCTATTATAAAGTATGCCTTTCACTTGTTTTTCTTAATATATAAGTGAGAGGCCCACTGAAATTTTCCTTTATTTCACATTTTAGCTGTATTACCTGGAACTGGTTTCTGTGCATGGAATGTCTTATTATTTCCAATTTATGGTACTTTTCATTCAAACTTGATATTTGCCTACCAATGTTATGATTTGCAATTTCATGTTAGTGGTTAGAATTTTATCAAATTTATTATTTTTTTTATGGGATTTCCATTCTGTCATCTTAATGGTTAATACTGTGATCATCAGTTAGCAGTGTGTGGATTTGTCTCTTAACTTGGGCATAGATGTTGGTAATGGTTCT
>JAPDSC010142496.1:0-12324 GCA_026290005.1 Latrodectus geometricus
ATATATATATATATATATATATATATATATATATATATGGGGGGTGAGTGGACATGGTGTTTGAAACTTTAATATTTTTAATTTTTATAACTTTTTAAATGAATACATAAATCAAAACAATACTAATAATGTATAAACACTAACTTCTAAGCATATCTAGAAAATCCCTGTATAAGGATTTAGAATTTGTTACTTTTTTATTAGGTATATTAATGAAACTACTTAAGAACACCATAACTCTTTAGCTGATTCAATCACACCCTTAAGAAAAACAATAGGCCGATACAATTTTAACAATCAATATTTAAGACTTTTCAGTACCTTGAAATATGTTATCTTTATTATTTCATCTGATGAAAAACATCTTTATTCTTTATTATACCTGCAATATTTCATTTAGAAAAAATCTCTGAATAACTTTTGTTGGAAAAGTTAAAAAGAAATTTAATAAATGCTCTTTGAATTTTGCTTTGTGAATAAGCGAGAGAATATTGCAAATCCTTCTTCTTCAAAACAATTTAAAATATTTATCACGAACATTCTTTTGAACTACATGTATTTTGAAGAACTTAATAACCTCAAGATGTTTTTGAAAACGCTTAAATGTAAATCAAATTTTCTTTGGGCTATAGATGTTCGTGACATGAAACAAAAGTGGATGATCAAAGAAAATGTATTTTAAAAACTTTCAAATGAAAATTTATGTATTAAAAATATTTAAAAGTGCTTAAATGATTATTAATATATGTGTTTTTAGGGCATAAATGTTTACATTTTCAAAATTTATAATTAATATTCACACATTACTAATTATATGTTCATCAAAAAATTTTTGGATGAGATTAAATGAGTTATTCATAATTTTAACTGTAAATTATCTAATTTTTTAATTAGGTGAATTACATTGTATTTTTAAATGAATTTATTGCAAAAAATCTATCAAATATTTTTTCTCAATCAAAATGATAGTCAAATTCCTTAGTTTCATATTTATCATAAGTGTTTCTAAGATGATGCAAGCTATTATGTAAATATATATTTCGTTCGTAATATTTTTCATGCATTCTGTTAAAAACTTACTTACTGATTCCAACTTAAACTGATTAAATAAATCTTCTTAAAATACTTGGTACTTAATATTTATAAACTTCATGTTACTGCATATGTAATAATATATATTGTATAGTACATTTTGTGTATTTGTTGTCTACAAAGTACTGATAATTTGAGCAGAAATTTTACAATTCCTGGAAAATTAATTATTATTAATCATTAAATTATACTTATAGAGGAAATGTGAAGTTAAATATATCATTATCGGAAAGAATTGAAACTAATGAAATTTTGTAAATTAATTATTTTTAATATGTAACAAATATAGTTGTATCAAAATTTAAAGGCATTATATCTGAAAGTTACAATGATTTTTTATGGAATTATATTTAATTAACTTTAATTTAGAATACAATCTCTTAAGTAATTAATTAACTTTAATTTAGAATACACTCTACTTCAATTTTTATTTACGTGCTATGATAGACTAAAAATTATGATTTTGATGAGTAAATCCAATGTTCTGTCTTATTATTTTATCTAATATTTGTGTACAGAGTGGAACATACCATGCATTTATTGTAATAATTTTTTTTCAAATTTAGCATTATTTTCTTTTGCAAGAGCTATGGAATTTAAAAGAGTAATTTACTCATTGAAAAAGCTTTAGTGGACACATTAAAATTATTTTATAACAAAATGTATTTGCAATTACACAATACAACTCAATAATCACAAATATTTTAGAGAAAATTCCATACAGCTTTTGAATAACATTTTTCAGTCAATGCTCATTTTATATTTTCTTTTAGTTTAACGTAAGATGTATTTTGAAGAGAGTAATACCATCAATATGTATTTATATATGCAAGTATTTCTATATACAGCTTATAAAGTATTTCTGAACTCCATTCGTAATGTATTTTATAAGCTTGCATTTATTTTAGAAGAAAACTTGCAGTAAATATTTAATCAGAAATTTTAAGCAATTTATATGGAACAATATTTCCAATTGAGAAATGTTATATTCTTAAATAATTTTCATAATCCACTTAGCTCTTGTGTTGACTAAAATATTTTAAACTATGTGGTCAGAATAATATAAGTTTAAACTTCATCGAAAGTGTGTTTGTTTTAGTTGAAATTTCTGGGTGATGAACGAAACATTTTATTTCATTTATTGAAAGAAAAAATATTTTTTTTGCAGCTTAAACTTTCTTTGAACTATCAAAGATTTTAAATAAATTCAAAAATTTAATGTCATTTATCTAATTCAGTCATTAAATTCAGGCTATGAGCAACTCCTTTAACTAGTTTTCATGCGAAAGTGAAAATACAATGCATAAATTAAGAGATTAAATTAGTCCGATTAAATTCTTTGTAAAATAAAGATTAATTATAACTAAGAAAATATTGGTGTCAGCAAAGGAACAAATACGAATCATTAAATATAAATATATTTCATCGGAAAATGAATTGAAGTTGCAAGTTTGGTTACTGTTTATCTTCAAAGAATTAAAATCTGAAGTAAAATCAATGGCTATTTGTTTAAAAGCATTAAAAGTGGACCAGTAATTTCTGTTTATGATTCATTATGAAAAATGCTTTTCATATAATAAAGAATGGTAAATAGTATTGTATCCTTCAATTTACTCTAAAATACTTTAGTTCATAATAATTTTAGTACTTTTGTTATTTTCATTCTTTTATTTATTAAATTTAATTGAAATGTACATTGAAATATTTTAATTTCTTAAGTTTTTTGTCGTTTATACTAAATATAATCTTTGTATATTTAAATTTAAGTGACAGAAATTTAAGTACATCAAGTATTGTAATCACTTAAGTAAAGCACTTAATATCAATTAAATTAGTCATTAATATATAAATAATAAGCTACTATCCTATATATGTAGTTGTTAATGTTCTCATTCATTTGATTCATGAAAGGAAACGGGAATATTGTATTATACGAAAAATTCATCTGTAAACTGAAAAACTTTATTTAAAATCTCTATGAATTTTAACGTAAAGAATTATTGCTTCTGAAGATAGAATAGTTGGAATTTAGTGCCAAACTTATAATTCTATACGCGTTTCTCTCAATATTTAGAGAAAAAAGAGTTATTTAAATCTAGAGTAACATTTTTTGTAATATCTGCTGTCTTCAATAAACATTTAATTAGCGTTTTTCCATTACTGCTAAAATGTAAAGAAAGAAGTAAAGATAATATGTCTATAAAACATGAATTAAGAACTTCTGAACAATTGATATATTGTTTCATACATTTGCGAACTTATGCTAGTAAATATTATTTAAGATGCATGACATAATTTGAATACAGTTATATTCATACAATAATAAATTTAATTTTAATTTTCAATCAGCAATTTAGTTCAGTTTCAAATAGAAGCTTTGCGTGCAACAGGAACTGTAATGATTAAGCAATATTAGTTCCTGACGATGTAAGAAATGAAAAAAAATCTGTGATTTCAACTGCATATTCACTAAGAAAATTAATTCTTAAATATGTATTTTAAAATAAATGAATAATTTATTTCTCAATTCTATAAATTAATAATACTCAACAAAATGTAACCATGTAGTTATTTAAACAAAGCAAGGTGAAAATGCGCTTTAGGCCCACTATTTGGCGAGTTTTCAAAATCACACATGCCATGGCGAAAATTTTACCGCTATTTCAAAGTGAAACTTAATTAGTGACCAATGAAAAGGCTAAAACAAAAGAATAATTAATGAGCATGCTCGAAAAAGCGTATCAAATTCGCGAGTTTGTGAAGTAAGGGACCTGAAGTGCAAATTAACTCAAAACAAGTGTCCTCGAAATATAAGTGTTAAGAAATATTTTTATTTGTATAAGTCATAATTCAAATCTTAATTTATAAGCAAAATATTTGTCTCATCTAAAAAAACAAATAAAATTGATGCTAATTAATGTTATTCTTAAATATTTTTTGAAGCAAAAAATTGAAGAATCATTTGTTTCATACCTAATTTTGTCGAATTATTTTCTTCTCAATTTAGTTCTTATCATCATACAACACGTATACATTTCCAAATAAAAATATTAATGAGACAATAACGATTAAAAATTATAGGTAGAATATAATTTAAGTTAAAAAAGTTAAACTTAATATACCATCACTTTCGCAATAATTATACATTATTTCATTTTTAATTTCTTATTAGTTGATTATGCTACCAATTTTATATATTTCTTAAATTGTAATACTTACGAAATTTGTTTATATTTCAAAATTAATTTTATTATATTTTATAAAAACATTGTAAGATTAAATTTAAATATTCAACATATTTTTTTATTAAAACTACGGGTCCTATAACCATTTCTCCATTATATGCAAAAGATTTACAACAGTTTTATTTTAATTACATAAATAATGTGCTTTTAATAAAAAGCTATTTTATTATAATATATTGAATCGATAATTCATTATTAACAAATTGTTCCACATTTGATTTCTAAATACTCTTTACACTATAATCTTAATGTTCAATTTTCTTTAGTAAAATCCTTTATGTTTCACTTTCTCAGTGAAAGTAGAAGGATCAATCGAACAGTCACATTTAATTATCCAATCAACTAAGCAAATGTTACGGCTATTTGACAAACGTATTCATTAACAAACACCTATTCGTTGGCAATCGGTAAAGTTGCCTCCAAAAGAATGCCTTCTCTAAATAAAGTACTCTCTTGAGGATAACATTTCCAATTGAGGAAAGGGTCAAAATAAGTCAATATAATAGTTAAGATTTATTCCCCAGAATGACATTTCTGAGATTTCTGAATAGAGAGTTTCTCCGTTGAATTAAAGAAAAAGGAAATATAAAGTATTTAATAGAATAAAAAAGATTTACAGAAATTTATTCTTGATACCTAAGTATATATATTTTATTGGTATTTAGTAAATATTTCATCTCAGAAATTATCCTTCCACAAAAATAACTTTTACTTAAGTTTTTCTATTTAGTTTTATCATTTTTTACCATGTCTAATGTCTTGTAAAATTTTACGACAATATAATACTTTGTTTAAATTACTAATCACTATTACTTATATTTCCAGTATTAGTTTCATCTAAACCAATTGATGTTTTGATCAGATTAAAACATTCAGTTAATATGAAAAATAAATTCTAATTGTAACATGTACTCCCTAAAATTGGAGATTGTTTTTTTATAAAAAAAAACCTCCTTATAAATAAAATTTGATCTTTATGGCTAAATTATGTAAAAATTATTTTGTTTCAATATAGTTGCCTTTAAATTACATTGAAAAGATTTTGCTTAGAGTATTTCATTAAGAATACTACTGTAATAAATTTTCTCACAGTATTTTGGTTTTATTTTTAAATATTTGTTAGATTTTATTTGATATGCATGAGAATAAATATTATTTATAAATAAAGATTTTCATTTTCAGAAACAAAATTACTAAAATTGTTTTTCAGAAAATTAAATACATTGTATGAAACTAACAAAAATTGCTAGGGAAAATTAATGTTTTTTTTAACGCATATATTATACGCATTTAAAATTCAAATTTTTGTTATTTCACTTTATTCAATTAATTATGATTTGAATAAATTATTTTGATGTTTAAATTTTGTGTCATGACAAAATACATTTATACAAAAATTCATTATTCGTGAAATTAATTTAAGAATTAACTTCTTATACTAATTTAATAAACTAATAGTATAAGAAGTTAGTATTATACTTCTTATACTATAATACTAACTTCTTATACTACTATATAACTTATATACTGCTTCTAAATACATGTAAAATTGTTTAAATTTTTTGTAAAGTTGTTTAAATTTTACATGTATTTAGAAGAAAATATTTTGATGATATGTCAGCTATGCTAATAGATACATATATTCAAAGAAATTCATAATATATGTTATTTATTAAAAAGTACATATAACTTCAACAGTTTGTTTTTCATAATGAAAAGTTTTATGTTATTTTCTTTCATTAAAATAAAGTATTTCAACAAAATTGATCAATATATATGCAAATTGTTATACTTATTACACAAACAAAACAAATGAAAATATTTAAATTTAAACGAATAGTATATAAAATATAAAATATATGTGTTAGAAAAAGTAATAAAAATTTAAAGCCTTAGAAAATAAAATAGGAAAAATAAGATTTAGCTTCTAAAAAGTTTTAATAAAGCTACTCATAAAAATTCTTTGAGCAGAAAGGAAAAGCCAATGAAAACATCACATTAAAGTCCACTAAGAAGCTTCCCATTTCCTCAATTTCAGTTGTGCTTGAGAAAAACTGACATCATCTTTAAGAAAAAATACGTGACAAAATTCTAAAATAAAATTTATGAGAACTTCAAGCTTTTATTAAAAAAATATCGATAGTAGTTTCGTTTCTTTAATTTATTTATGTGTTAAGAACTTGCTTATCCCAAGAATTTCATTTCCATTCTTGCATTCATAAAAACACAATAATGACTAAATAATTTTCATTTTTGGAGAAAAAGAAAGTTTAAGTGAAACCAGCATTCATTATTATGGTGCTCATTATTGCTACTATTTTAACTTTCATGTCTCAAACACGTTTTTATTATTATTTTGAAAATCTTATCAAAAAATGTTAAACTTTCTGTTTTCTGTGGTGGAAAGATTCTTTCCAGATTAATGTTTTATGATAGATACTTGTTAAATAATTTCTAATATTCATGATCATTATATTTCTATATTAAATATTATATTATTCGTAAGTAGTTTAATATATATATATATATATTAAACTAGTTACCCAAAATATTTACCGAAATAAAAATAATCAATCTTATTTTCAAATCCTTGAATAAATAGTTTCCTTATGCAACATAAATATTGAACACAAACATTTCAATTTGGTTTTAGTAGCATGGTATCTTTGTAGTTTGCTAGTGTATTGTATATTTCTTTGGCATATAGTTAGAAAACACAAAATACTGGGTGTAAATTCATAGAGATTGATAAGGAATATCTTTTATAAGTGCTGAATCGATTTAAGAATTAAAGAATGTTGTAAGTAGAATAGCGAAGAGAGATTCACTACTGCCACAACAAAAGTTGATTATCATTTGTAGTTTTTGCAAATTGATTATCACTGTTCAACAGCAAGTGATAACTCACAAATTTCTTAACAGAATATCGAGAAGGAACAGACTTTTTCAAGTAATTGACAAAAGTTGCTTCTTCATCTAACAGTAAAAGGTATAGGAAAATAAACTTTATGAAATAGTTTTCTGTTATGCTGTTTTTTCTATGTGAATCATAAATGTCTATTCCAATAACTTAAGAGACAAAATGGGCTAAAAGCAGTGAATGGAAACAAAATCTACTAGTGACAATTTTTTTTAAATTGCCGAAACAGATAACGCATGTATATAAATATAAAACGGAACTCAAACTCACTTTTCATAGGAGAGATAATATTGCAGACAAAAAATAATAATGGTGTGTTTTTAAAACATTATCGAAAGTCTTATGGGTTTGTAGGCTACTCAGATTTGCAAAAATATAAAGTATGAAAGTAAATTAATGAGATCTCACCATACATAGTAAACCAAACATTAATTTATTTTAATGCATTGAAATATAATATCTCACACAGATAATCTGGGAGATAGTAGGCTTGAAACTAAAAAAACATTTGGAATGATAAGCTTGTTTTCTTGATACAGATCTGATGAAGTAAATGGAAAGATCTTATGGAGTGGATATGAAGCTTGACATCTTATGTGAGATCAAATCTTTCATTTAGAAAGTGTACAAGAGTAAACATTATTTGGCTAGGTCTTTTCGATCGCTCAGTTAGAGGTAGAGCATCAATGAACAACAAAAGTTCGCCAATTTCCACTTCTCTGGAGAGAACGCATTAAAAAAGATCTAGCATTATTAAGAATATATATTTCTCTTTATTATTTAGTTGTAGCAACACATTTTTCCTCTGAAACAACATTTTCTGTACTTTTGTCTTCGTAACGATATCAAGTTCCTGTAGATTCTTTTTTATACATTCTTTTTCTTTTTTATACATTCTTTTTCTTTTTATACATTCTTTTTCTTTTTTATACATTCTTTTTATACATTCTTTTCTATGCATTCCAAATTCCTGTAGATTCTTCTTTATACATATTTACTCTTAATTTTAGGACCTTGATTATAGGGCTATCGCATAATGATCTTCTTCCCTTATTTTTTTATATTATTTGTTAGATTTGAAATAGTGAATAACAATTTCATACTACAGTAAAAATAATTAAGGTAAACAACTATGCATTTATAAATATATTTTACTAAAACGTATTATGTATTCTTTTAATTTTATTTCACTTACTTGTTGTAAATAATTATAATTTAAAGTATGTGAATATTGTATGAAAGTTTATAAAAATGCCTAGGTTGATTAGTGGGTTAAGCATTTGTTCTCGTTATAAGAAGGTAGTGAGTTCGAATCCTGATCCTTCTGAAGATCCGTCATGTGCGTTAATGGTGGCAGGGACACGTAATATATATAGTGGTAGCAATGGTTTTTAAGCAAAGTTATACCTCTAGATATCGCAGCGAACGTCTGGGAATGTTCTACTTGACCCTTCTTCTAAATTCTGAATATTCTCTTGCTCAGATAAATACTTTGCTGGCTTGAGACAGAAATTAATATTTAACGCCTCTCGAACTTTGAACTTTTTAAAGATACATCTCACACGTTTGATCACGAGCCTCAAGAGACTTGATGGACTTGATCGATGTCTCTATTGGTCAAGTGGGCTAAGAAGACATCAATAATGGATATATATCAGCATATTATTTTTATGTAAATATTTTTAAAAAGAAGAGAAAACCAGTTTCAATCAAAATTGAGGATAAATGTAAATAATTATTAACAGAAATACATCTACTAACTATGTCAACTATTAACAGAAATACTTTAATTAATATAAGTTTTGATTCTATCAAAATCCACAATAGTATTCAGATGCTATGTATTCTTATTTTTAATACACAAGAAATATTTAAATTACTAATTATATATTGCAAAACAAATGTGTTTATGTCTCATATTACAGGAAATTTGTTATTTATTTTTAATTTTTGAATAAAGTTAAAATATCAAAGATTTTTTTTTTTCATATAAATGAATAAAAATGAATTAGTTAAATTGAGAATATAAAAACAATAATAATTATACATCCGTATTAAAATAAAATAATCAATTGTAAAAAACAATGTTTATAGATTAAAATAATACAAATATTTAATGAATAAAGCAATTAATTAGATAAATAAATGCATTCCAAGAATTCCTTAAAGAAATATTTTTTAAAAAAAATTATATTAAACAGTTAAAAAATCATGTGCATATCATACAAATTAACAATTAATGTTGATATTTTTTTTAATTAAAACCGAAATTATGGTAAAAAGAAAATACTGCGTTGAGTTTAAAAAAGATGCAAGAAAAAGAAATACAAATAAAAAAAGTAAATTAGCGATAAATATTTTTGGTAAAAATAAGATCACCAACTGGAATACATATATTCTAATAAGTACAAGAAAAACTTAATTGTACAAATATTTTGGTACTTACGTATTAATGCCATAGAAGTAAAATTTGCACTGAGTCATTAATAAAGAGCAATCCATTTGTTCACAAGCAGTTACCTTTTGGATTACTTTTTACCTTGTTGTTAGCTGTTTTTGACACCATTTTTAGTGAATTGCTTCTTTGGAATTTGCTAAAAAGAGAAGATGCAGTTTTATTATATATATATATATATATATATATATAAAACGTATGATATGTCATTTTATTTTGATAAACATTCGTTTGGTAAACCAGATTAAATTGTGGAAATTGCTGAAAGTTTGTTTACTAAGCGAAAATGTAATTGTGGTCAAATATTACCCGAACAGTGGGTGTTTGAGGGTATACATAGATAAACAAAATATTCACTTGATATCACTGTTCCTAATAGAATTTGCTCTATTCTTTTTAATAAAATTATTGAAAAAATTGCAGATGGTAGCACAAATTATTCTGATGGTTGGAAAGGTTACCAAACAAATAACATATAAAAAGGATTCCTACTTGCTTAAATTAATCATAAATACAATTTTATTGACATTGATACAGGAGTTCATTTGCAAACAGATGTGAAAATGTGGGTCAAGGCTAAATGGAGGAACGAAAAAACATAAAAGGTCATCAAGACACCATTTTGAATTTATTTAGCATATTTCATATGGTGACAGCATCATGTCAAAGAAAATGCAAACTATTTTGAATCTATGTTAAACTTTATATCGGTCCACTTTCTACCGAAATTGGATTGTTTACTTTTATTTTAAATAAAATGTTTTAATTTATGATGCATCGCAAAAATGTAGGTGTATATTGGTGGAATTTAAGAACCTTCAAGTCATCAGCTGCGATTGCTTAATACATAAGTAGGTAAGATCAACAACTGGAACAAATATATACTAATAAGTATACGAAATTCTTAATTGTACAAATAATTCTTAGTACAATATTCAACGCCCAATATATTACTGATGAAACATTTTTTTTAGAAATTACATTTATTGACAATATTATTTAACGTTTTGTTGAATTCATAAAGGAAAATTATAGTTTCTCGCGTTTCTAATTAGAAATTAAATAGATGCTAGAAATAGAATCTACCAAAAGACTGAAAAAACTGAGGGAATAAATCAATCGTTACTGTGTGAAGTTTACTTATTCTAACGGAAGTAAACGAAAGCAAAATCTTATATCTAAACCAATACAACAATTGGAACACGCTTCAGATATCTAGCATGTTGAAATATAAAGCAAAAAACATTGAAGAACTAGTAAGAAGATAACATATATTTTCTAACATTTATATATCTGAAATAACATCTACTTCCTTAATTAAAAAAAATCTAGGTATTCTTTTATTTATGTTTCAAAAAGAAATCGGAATTGTGTCATACATATCCAAAGAGAAGAACAGCTACTCTCATATTTATACAGTTATTGTTCCTGAAATTTCTATAAAAAGAAGAATAGATGAAATGTACAGTAAAATGTACTTCAAATGATAACCAAATACTCTACAAATATACTTTTATTCATAATGCATAAAAATATTAAAGAATGTTTTGGAAAAACTTATCTATATCAGCTATGCTACCACACTTCCGGAAAGAGAGGGAAATAAGATATCATCTACTAATATTTGTCTTCTTCTGAGAAAATGGAAATTTTACTAAAAAGAGTTGCCAAAAGTACAGATAGCATACTTTTATTGTAAAAGAAGGAAAACTTAGTTGCATTATTTTACATGCTCTGCTTACTAAGCAGAAGGTCTATCAAACAAAAAGAATTTACAATAATTTCTTATTTATAATTCAAAGATAAATTAGACATCCAACTCAAATTTTGATACATTTAATAGCCTTTTTCTGTAATATTTCATATTACACATATATTTTTAAATGATGTGGATATTTAACATTTTGCATAAACAATCATTTTCTTCTATCGTTTTTTATCCAGTATTGATTGTTAGTCAAAAAGTTTTACAAATATGCTTGAGTTAATTAAAAAATCTAAGAACGTTTATATATACACGAGCGTTAAAAAATTAATATAGAATGAAGTATAAGATCCTCATAGAAAACTAATAAACGAGGTATAAAATTTACTTCCGATTTCCTGTAAAACATCTGAATGTATTTACATTAAATTTTAAAAATATACTTTGTGATGATTTAAGTTTTATACATAACTTTTTATTAAGAAAAGAAAAATAAATTTCATCAGAAAAGGATTAATTTCTAGCTGCAATATTTTAATGAATACATTGCCAGATAATGTTTATTAATTTATTAAAACTCATAAAACAAATAATATGTTAAATATATCAAGTTATTTAGAAGAAAACTCACAGTTGCTTCAAAAGCATTATCTTATTTTTGAAAAGAAAAGTCAGTTTGAATTTCAAATATCACAAAGGTTGAAACTCCTACCATGCCACTAAAGTGAAATCCAATAATGTTTTGAAAAGCAGGAAATAAAAATCACAGTTTTTCATGATCATTCGCTTAAGTATTGATTTTTTTCGATGATAACTGAAAAAAGGAAATCTTTATTCCGAGAATTTATACAAAGAGATTTTTTTTCTCTATTCTAAATAGTGTTTCTAAATAATGTATTATTATAGC
>JAPDSC010142501.1:0-17776 GCA_026290005.1 Latrodectus geometricus
GTGTGTGTGTGTGTGTGTGTGTGTGTGTGTGTGTGTGTGTGTGTGAAGTATTATTTTCTTCTTAAAAGTATTTTTAATTTATATATTAATTGTAATAATTGATTAATACCTTCTTTATGGTTATAAAGATTGGTTAATGGTTCTTTATTGTAAAATAATATAAAATTTACTTTTCTATATTCATCTTTTTTATTCTTACATATGAATAACAAGTAATGTCACACTTACAAAATTGTAGAAAAAATGACGCTGGTGTTTTCATAACAACATGAATAATGGATTAATTTTCTAAATATGCTCTTGCCCTTTTTGAAAAAAAAATCTTATTAGTGTAAAAATGTATACATACATGCTAATTCGAGTTATTATATAAATATGAACGATGCATATTGTATTTTCATCATTAATTATCAAACTAGTTTAAATTCCATTACTTTATTTTGTATTTTTATTCAAGTGTGTACGGTAGCTATTTTAAAACATAAAAATATGTCAGTTGATACAATTACAAACATATTACTGATTTAAATTCATTTTCCTCATAGAGTATTATTTTTTGAGACTAATTATGTTTCTAATAATTTTTAATTCAATGCAAATTCATTTTTGGCTTATGTTTTAGTTTCATTTCTTTATGCTGTAAATAACATGCATCTTACTTATAGAAAATATAAATAATCTTTTAAAATATTTCTTCCAAAATTGTAATAAGTATTTTTGGAGTTATTAATGCATTTTAAAAATTATCAACAATATTCTAGATTATATTTTCAAAAATTAATCTTGTCTTGAATCTGGTATGCATATCCTTTTTAAAAATTAAGGAAGATTAAAGAAAAAAAAAGAGAGTTTCACCTAACATTTCAGTTTTTTTTTCTAACAAAATTTCAACACATTCGAAGCTTGTAAAATATTTATATTATCTTATGCACACTTTGTACATCTCTGTCATTAGCTGACGATATTTAACATCTCTGCCTTTAGTTATCCCTACAAAGTGAAGCTGGACCATAGAAAGAATTATAATTAGCGTCCATAGATTTGTCTTCAAGAAACTTTTAAAATATTAGGACATTACTTGTGATGGTTAATATCTATATCCCCCTAGTGACACAGGAAACAACTAGCCTAATCCTTGACTCCCAAAAGAGGTAAATGCTTCGGAAAATAATTCATATCCAGTCAGCAAACTGTGACATCAGTCGCCTTCACATGGTGTCATCTGTTGAATTTAAGCAACTGATAACTTTTCGCTTTATAAATAGCCCTCATTATAAAGAAATAAATTTGCAGAATTGTAGATAAGTGGAAATTTTTTTCTGCTAGAATGTACACGTTATATGAACTTATATTTTTCCAGGGTTCTCTATAGCAATGAAAATTTACAAGCTTAATCTTTTAAAATAAATATCTAGGATTGTGACACATTAATTTTCTAATAAAAATGTGTCATTGAATAAAAAGAAAAGAATTTAACACAAACATTTTGATGCAAAATATTCACTTGCAGTTTTGCCTGCTATACTTGAAGCTGCCAAAGATATTGAAAAAGAAAAAAAAATCAAGCGCCTAGTTAAAATTTTTACACACTTTGAATATTCAAATGAAAATTAACTATCATTTCCCCAACGTATTGAATTTGTTTAACAAACATCGTACGAGCATTTAGAAGGAAAGAACAGATATAATAAAAATGCTACAAATTACGTCGAACATTGTCTAAGTTTGAAACTCAGTATTCAAAATTCACATTTTAGTTACGAAAATTCAAATTTATGTAAGTCTTAAGCGTTGAGCTTCTTAATTAAATAAAGCGACATCGAAATTTAGTTTTACTATTTTAATTAAATATATTTCCCTATTAACGTAAAATGAATATGGTTTTCCTACTTTATTAGTGGAAGCAGAGTTTGTACCAATAATAAATGATAAGCAAAGTGGAAATTTATTGATTTTACAAACATTCTATTATTTTAATTGAATTTAAAAATGATTTCTTAATATCATTGCTGTTAATATTAATCTATTATTATTAACGATAGTTGGATTTGGAAGGGTATGTTATTTTCTGCTTGTCTGTTGGACAATTTAAATGCTGCCAATAAAATATTTAGCACATAAAAATACTTAAAATTATCTTGTGAGTTTTTCGAAAGTTATATATACATTTTTAAAAATAATATGTTTATAATTTGGTATCTTATCAATTTATCAATTTGTGTTATATTTTATTAATTAAATAAGAAAATACGACCATTCATTATTAAAACAGTTCAGAAATCACAGATATAAATTTTTCATATTACAGTGAAGGAAAAAAAATACCAATACTAAGAAGGAGTTGTGCTAGCAAAACGAAATTTGGCAGGCATGTTCATGCATCAGAGAAATGACGTTGATTCTTATTTTGCGCATGGCTCATCAATGTGACGCTAGTAGCGACACACAGAAGATGCAAATCAGGTTTGCTTTAGATACGTACTGTAACGCTCATGAGCTTTGTTTAGCGTCGAGATTTGATGTAATGAGTTGATGCTAGTCCACAATGCCTTTAATAAGACGACGAAGCCATTATCGACAGCTTATTGAGTTAAAACGAGATCGTATAATAGGCCTACGTGAAGGTGGATTTTCTTTCCGCGAGATTGCAGAAAGGCTGGGCAGGAATGCATTCACTGTGCATGAATGTTGGCAGCAGTGGTCAAGGGAAGGCACTGCCTCAAGAGACCGGTTTCAGGGCGGCCACGAGGCTCTAATGAGAGGAAAGACCGCTATGTTCGGTGTATGGTCGTAGCCATCCGTACTGTGTCTGCAGCAGAAATCCGAGCAGCAGTTGTCACCACAGAGACATTAGGGACATTAGGGGATCGAGTTGGCGAGGCATAGTGCCAGAAGCCGAGGCTTCTCGTGCATTCCACTAACGCCAAACCACTGCCGATTGCGATGTAATTGGTGTAAGGCTAGGAGCTTATTTGAGGTATTGCTGAAATTTCATTACTCTACAATAATTTATCCTTGGTGTTGGGTTTTTTTTTTTCCATCAGTGTAAATAATTTAAATACATTTTGAGTTACTTGATTTAGAAATTATATATTTTTCTAAATATTAAATAATTTGTAATCATATGGTAGATAACTTAATAACTCAAGGATTTTATAACTCATTTGGATATTCACCAGTATGTAATTTTCTGTTATCATTACTTGACAAAACATACTTATAGCATTTAAGAAAATTTTTGTATTTATTATGTAAAATGTATCTATTATTATAGACAAATGTTGGTAATAAAATATGAATATATAATTTTTATAACTCAATTGTAAGCATGATAACTCTGTGGAAAATAAAAATTAAATTTTAAAGCATATATATTAGTAAAAACACATTAGCAAAAGCGAATAAAATAATGAAGAAAATAAAAGAAATAGCTTAAGTTTTTACAATCATGTTCCAATTTACTACCGAAACAGAAGAACAATTAAAATGTGATATCTTCAATTAACTTATCAAATATTTAATTACTTTCTGGTAATGATTAAGAACTATTTTTCAGGATTTTAGTTTAATGAAAAATCCAAACAGAACTGTTTCTCTGTTTATCATTTTCAATAAAACAAAAGCTTCGTGGATAAATAAAAATATTCTTAAATTATCTTCATTTAAAATATTTGTTCAATTGACACTTTTCTCAGTTTTTAATCTGAATTATAGTTCTAATTGTATTCTTTTAACTAATGAAATAATTATTTTATTATTTCATAAAATATATTCAATATAAACGTCTGGGATTTAGTGCTTTTCGATAATAGTTCTAACATAAGAATGCTTATTTTTTGTTATGAAACTGTTACATTTGGAAATATTTTTTACATTATTTCAAAATATGACATAAATATCTGTATTCATGATATTTTTAAAATAAATTACCCCTTATCTGGTTTATTAATGGAAAATGTTAACATGCTAATTTAAATCTAGTCATCTTGTTTGTTTTGCTGATTCTGCAATTATTTGATGATTGTACTAAATTGTTAAGTGTGGATTGAGAATAAATTTAAAATTATGTATATAAATTACACTAGACGTCTTTTAAAAAGTTATTTTTTTAACCAAAAAGGCTGTAGTTTTCTAAATTTCTGATTCTATATATATAGTGTAAATACAATGAAGTAATTAGATAAGAAGAAAATAATTGTTTAATTAAGTAAATAACAAAAGTTGGTCATTATATTATGACTTACATTAGAATCTAATTTTGAACAGTTTTACTGTGTTATCATTGGAGCTTTTAAATTTCTAAGTATACCTCTTAAAATTTTAATTATAAGTCTATTTTTAAATTTATTTTAGTAATTAAATTTATTTTATAAAATATAATAAATCTTTCAGAAACCTTTTGACGTTTTACATTTCAGTATTTTGTTTTTTATGATTGCTACATTCTTAAATAATATTTTAGACATTTCCCTATCTCATTTTCATATTTTCAAATTTTCCTTATGTTTTCCAGAATTTACTAATTATTCCTAGTAAGATATATTGATTAAACTTATAAATAATATAAAAATATGTAACTTATTGAACAAAACTATTTTTTTTAGTAATATGCATTGCCTCCTATATCACTACTCAATGCAAGAGAAAATGATGAAATAAAACTAAAATTGCTCTCGCAAACAATACGCTATTTATTTTTGAATCCCATGAAGAACTCACAACTGAAACGCGCATTAACAATTCATGTGTAAATTTATACGTAAAAAAGTTGATAAGAAATCCATCGCTGGCGTCCCATAAGATTCAAATACCACTTCATTGAAATACGCTGTGTATTTCGGCAGAGAAGAGAGTAAGCATTTTTCCGACATAATCAATTTTTCATGTTACTCAAGTTACCGATATTCTGAGAGCCGCAGTGAGCTGACTCTGGGAAAATAATGTTACGCTCCGAAAGGAAGTCAAGCTGCACTTGCTAGTCTCAGGTAGATCTTCCCAGAAAGTCATGTTTATTCAGATGTTTTACATAAATTAGATTGCAGTCTCCAAGCTTTACTACTGCGAGAAGAAAAATAACATGAAAAAGAAACATCAAGAAGCCAAACGCGGCATACAATTTATTTCTTTTCCCAAACCAAGACAGAAATGAAGAACAAGAAAAGTGAACCAAAAGAAAACCAACCTCAAGCATTTTTACATAAAATAAGTTTTCCCGAAAATTTTAAGTTAAGCTGAAGAGCACATTGATTTAAATCTTTTGCAACAACGGCACTTTTCATACATAAAGAAATGTTTCAATATTTGAATACTATGTATAACATTTTATAAAATCATTACTAATTATGGAAAGAGAGAAGAGTAAAATGTTTCAAAATCAATTTATTAAAAATTTGATTATTGAACTGTATAAAATTTCAAAATGTATTTTACAAGGACTTTTATTTCACCCATATGTAGTTATGATTAAAAATTATGTAAAAAAAATAGCATTATGCTCCATTATAAAAATCTTTAATTAATGCATTAACCATAATGATTTCATCAATTTAATTTTCGTTTTTAAAGCAGAAATAAAAAGTTCCATTAGTTAAACCAAAAATAAAACAAATTCAGTGTATTGATATTTTTTCATTGAATGGATTATAGTTTTCTTGACAAACTAGAAATTTATTTATGTCTCGCAATAAGTAAATAATATTTAAGCAATTTCTGTAAATATTTGTATGACACAAATACCAGAAAATTAAAGCAACTATAAGAAAAGATGAATCAATTTTTATTAATAGATTAATATATGTTAAACTGAAATATTAAAATACATGACTATCTATTAATTAAATATTTTTGAAGTTAATTTTTTTTTAATTTATTGTCCTTTTGTCCTTCCATTTTTATTATTTAACACAGGATATCTTTTAATTGTTGTCGATTATTAGAAAGAATAATATTAATAATATTTGCGAATAAATAAACATTTATTAAAAACTTAATTTATTTACAAATTTTTCTAAAGTGGGGAAATTTTAAAAAGTTTTGTTTGACAATAGAATTTTCTTTGAAGGTAAGAAGTGACAAAATACGAATTTTGATGAAATATCAAGTTTACGAAAAAATCCTTCAAACAAAAAAATAAATAGTTTAGTGATAATGTTATAAAAAATTATTTATTTAGTTAATTATTAGTAATTACGCTATTTCTTTTACAATATAACAGAGCATTTAATTTGTCAGGAATATATTTATAATACATGAGACGTTAAAGATAATTCTTTTGGATAACTTCGTTCCATTATACTCATTATAATATTTCTATACATACACGAGTTTCTCAATAACATTCTATTTTTGTTATTATTTTCATAAATTGTTTCCACAAGTTTTTAGATTTTTAACCGTGTTTATAAGCTCTAAGACTGCGATATAAGAAACATATACACGTAATGAAATAAGTTTTCTTTCAAACTAAACGTGTATGATCAACTATTAACATAGAAAAATTTATTATTAAAGATATTTAATGTGATTCCTTTCTGTGTGTGTTCTGTAAATGTGCTCTCCCAGTTGAGATACATGAGTTAAGATAACTTGATAATACTGACATGCGCAAGACTATCAGCGATTTATCCTGGTTGGTGTTCAAATCACGGTCAAGTCATCTAGTTCTAAATATGACATATTATTTATCTAAGCATAATAATCATTGTGCTACGAAGGAAGGGAAAAAATAACATTTATATTGATGTTTCCACCTGACATCTGAGGTAAATATGTTGCTGAGTAGAGAAAGGCAGGAAAGAATGAACTCATAACTCCAACAATGCAAGATTTCCTCCTTGGGTGGGAATCGGATAATTAGACTATTATTAATGTGTAATATCGAAAGGGGAGGAACGACAAAAGAAACAACAGCTCGATGGAAAAATCCCCAAGTAATCTCCGCATGTGCCTACTGAAGCGTAACACGTGACAAATAACTATGAGATGAATGAAGGCAATACATGCCAGGCCTGTGTCCGTCGGTTCCTTGTTCGTTGTGTCCCATTACATTATTGGTCTCAGTCAGTTAACGGAGGAATATTAATGGGCACTCCAGCTGGCTTCTTTTCTTTTACCACACCAAGACGTTGAATTGACAAGAAAAATTACTTTCCCCCCTTCCACTGTTGCTGTTCTTTTTCTTCTGCTATTAGCCGAAGCATGGAATTTTTCTTGAGTGTTTTTCATTTTTTCCCTCCGCTTTTTTCTTCTTTTGTTTCCTTCTTTTTCCCTTCTCTTCAAGGGCGCTACTTGGGAAATATGACAGGAAAGACGAAAAATAGAGAAAAGGAGTTAAGCCTTCAAGAATTGCCGGCCAATTCTTCCCTTTTCTGATTCAAACTTTTTTTTTTCATCCAAAGTTGGAAGCATAAAACTCATTCACTGTTACCCAAATTTACGGTCGCTTAATCATTGCAGAACCATGGATCGTTACTTTGTATTCTACTCACAGCCATAGTAAATTATTAAAGTTTCTACACTTACTGCATTTCTAGTATTATTTTTTCCATGAAAAGTTTATAAAATATTTTTTATAAGTAGCTCAAATGACTTTCACACACAGATTTTGTTTAATATTTAAAATTTTACAAATTATAACAGCTCAAGATACTGCATGAAACGGGAAGTGTTTTTGAGAATTACTCAAAAAAGGCATAACTAGCTTTTGAAATTAAGCAGAATCTCTTAAAAATCTTGAAATCAATAAACCAATCAGCAGAAATTTTTGCAGTAATATGTTTTCAATACAAAATTTTACATCTTTGTTGAAAAATGATCATAATTTAAATAAAAGTTAGAAAAATTGGTAAAGGAAATAGACGAGTTATAAAGGTACTATAAATTTACCTAGTGTGTTGAAGAAATGATGTATAAAACATCATTGGAATGATGCACAAAACAGTCAAACCAAAGCAATTTCACCGAAGTAAATTTTAAATATATTATTTAAAAAAGAGCAAAATCATTTTAATTAGGAACCTTTTTACAATTAACTAAAAATTCACTGGCAAATGAAAAGCAATTTTTAAAATATATGTTGAAGTTTAAGAAGAAAACCATAAGTTGTGTAACGTTAGTGATCTGATGTGAGAACTCAACATACAAGAGGATTTTTTTTTTTAAATTTCATAATATTTCACATTTCTTAAATAAGAGACAGTTGTCGCATGTTAAGAAGAAGTGAATAAAATAAACGAGTTACAATTATACCTAACATACATAAATTTAAAAAAATCCAATCCTTTCTCATCATAAATCTCTGGTTAACTTTGAAATAGAAACTTGTTCTACATAATCCCTGAATTCATTGAAAAACTGCATTATCCGATTCAATTTTTATGTTTTAGAACTCAGTTTTTCTGTATGGTTTTGAATGATATATTAGTCTAATTTTAAAGACAATTACTATAAGCAACACGACTTTCACAAAAAGCATTTATAACGCAGTATCAGCCAATGATTATTTACTCTGAATAATCAAATTACATAAAATATTTGTTAAATAGCTCATCCTTATCAACTTTTAGATTTGTTTTTAATTTTTTAAATTAAACAATTAAAGCTAAAATTCTCATTGTATGCAATTAATAGAAAAAAATACGTATAAGTGAAATTAATTTTATAAAGCAACAAGTAGGTTCGCTTATTAATTAGAAGTCAAATTGGAATTAATTTTTTTTATGTATGTCTGTATATAATTCTTATTCACTGTACCCTGCTCCGATTAAGTTTTTAGTTCAAAATATTAAAATAAAATAACGATATTTTACAAAACGTAGTTGAAAATTCGGAAACTCATATTCATAAATTCTTCATTTACAGCATCATTATGTTTAAATTTTTAATGAACGTTATTTTAAACTCTATTTAATTTTTAATGAACGTTATTTTATGTATGTGTATCATAAAATGTGGAAATCCCGATGTACACATTCCACAACTCAATGCAAATCCTTTAATAAAAATGAAATCATTTTCAAATGCTGTTTTTTTCTGTCAACTAATACATATATAATCAGAAATTATTTATCAATATTTTAACATTGGGCAATAATTTCTTCTTTTGAATTGTAAAAGGCATTTGTAATCTACATTTATGAAATATGCTTAAAATGCATATTATAATTTTTTGATGGAAATAACATGTTAAAAAAACTTTATTTATCTTTTCAAATTGTTAGTTTTATTTAACTACAAAACAAAAAAAATGTTTGGTATACATTATGAATGTAATAGAAATGTGATTAAATATTATTATTAGTCTTTTCTTTTAATTTCATTTGTAAAATATATTTAAATTTGAGAATTCTTAGAAAGAGGTTACTGTTTTACACAAAAATTTATTTTAAATTGATTATGTTTGGAGAATCTTATTTTTTTTTCATGGATTCTAAGATTTTAAATATTCAAAGCATTTGAGGAAAGTACCTACAGCTAAAATTGAAGCTCATAAATATAATCTATACTTTGTAAATGTATTGTTCTTTCATTCTCAAAAATATTTTTTCTTTTTACCATAGAAATTCCATAGTTAATATAAATTTTTCTGTATTGTTTGTATTACAGATTAAGTGAAAAATTGTTTACATGAAAAAGAAAAATATTTTATGAGATACTGTGCGGTTTTAAATGTTAGGTTATCTAAATTTTCATGAAATTATGAATCAAAAGTTTTTAAACATTGAAGACATTTTTCTATTTTTTTAAACAGAAAGACGTCATTTACTTTATCTGTGTTTATTAGTTATTTTTGCTCATATGTATTATATACTATTTATCTAGGAGCTTTTCCAACCATTTTTTAAAAAGAAATTTACTTTATAGTTTTCAAATACTTTTCAAATATTTCTGCGTATTTACAATTTAAACCAAGGTTATTGACAATTGCCTCCATTTAAATTTTATCTTTCTACTTATTCACAAACTCATATTAATTTTTTTTTTCTAAATATGATTGTAATTATTTAACCCACTACATATTCGTAACTTTGTTTAATGATGAATACTAATAACAATCGATAATGATGAATCATAAGATTAATTTTATATAAATCAATATATGATTGTCGTTCCTAGAATATCATGTAAGCGTTTCCTTAGTAACAATCATTTCTTGTAAAAAATAAAATTGTTCTAAAACATTTCTTATTCTCTATAAATTTTGAATAACTTTTACTTGCAATCGAAAAGTTGGACATAAGTTGTAAAATAACAGGTCAAGATTTAGTAAAGCAATTAAGTTTTCTTTTTTTTCATAAAGAATTTTAATCTCAATTCTTAAATAATCAGAGCTGAAAAAATAATTTGTTTCAGGTAATTTAAATACAAAAATATCTTACTGTTTGCTTGACAAATTCGGGTCGGAAATATTATTTGAATCATGTGTTAAAATTGCGTTCATTAAAATTAAACTCCTAATTTTAGCTTTATTCTTCTCGTCTTATTTAATTATTTTGGTAACATTTATCATGAGACTAAAACTAGTTTTTGTTGAAACTCCTGTTAAAAAGGTATCGTTTCATGCTTTTTTTTTAATTTTATAAATCAACTGTATATTTTTAGAATATTTATATATACGCCAGTGTGTGTGATGAGAAAATTAATGTAATATCACATTATTATAAAAAATTCACAAAAAAGTATCTGAATAATAATAAATAAATCTTAGAAATACTGTATTGTTGTCTTATTTCCTTGTAAAATAATCACTCTTATTATTTTAACAACATAATTTTGTCCTTTCTTTGTTATCGTTTTAAAAAAAAAATTGGAATGTTTCAACTATGAATTTTACTCCTTTATCAACATATTTTTTCATGTCTTTAGTATCATGAAGGCAAAAAACAAAAAAAAATATCTATATCAACTTTTAATTGCAAAAATATTTCACGTCTGACAAAGATGGATTGACATTCAATAAACATGTGACTATATCTCATTAACTTATTATGGTGTATTGTCGTTTCTTATTTTATTGTCATATTGTATATATTTTATTTCATTTCCATTTAACTCGACATTTTAAATTTAAGAAGTGCAGTTGAGTTTTAGAAATATTCCAATTCAGTGCATTAAAAATCTAAATTTAAATGAAAACCTCAATCTATATTTATTTTATTTGCTGTTATATGATTATGTTTAATAAGTTCAAAATCAAGTTAATATTCGCTATATAATGATATCATGAATGTTTTACAAAATTTATGAACAGTGATAAATAATTTTTAATGATAAAAATGTGCATTTAAAAATTTGCTATACTAAATTTCTATAAAATATCATGTTCTGTGCAAAATTATTATTTAAAATTCCACGAGATATAATATTAAAAACAATATTGAACAACAGTAACACAGACATTTAAAAATATAAGTGTTTTTTTTTTTATTTTTTAAGTAGTAATTTAAAACTGCTTTCTTCCAAATATAAAATTTTCTGTAAGCATACAATTTCTAAATTAATATTAATTTTAGTAATTTCCGATCCCATATTGTTATTATGTTGAAATTTATTCAAAATTACGTAATCATTATATAATTAAAAATATTTTATATATAATTATAATACTATTTAAATTTAATTTCCTTTTTATGGAGAGAAATATATATATATTCCTCTACATAATATAAAACTTCTTAATTTTCTTTTTACATTCCTACATATTTGTAAATATTTCAAATATATGAAACACTTCCACATTTAAAATAATCAATTGTTCATAATACTGCAAGCAAAATTTTCATAAATCCGATAAAAGATTACAAAATACGATAAGCTATCCGATAAGAAAATAAGATAAACGAATAAAAATCATTCTATAATAATTTCAATCATAGTGAATAGTATTATTAAATTAGTATTTTATAAAATTCGTGGCTTATTTTTCTGCCGATGGAAAATAAAATTTGTTCTAACATATATGTTTACTTTTATCGATTTAAATTTTTGCATTAAATTGGAAATTTGCTATTTAAAAAGAATGTTTAACATGATTATAAGATTATAATTAATAACTAGAACAAAATCTTAATTGTAAAATATAAAAAAAAAATATTGATAAATAAAAAAATATTTATAAATAACAATGTGATATTTAAAATATTTAGTCAATAATTTTACATGTATTGTTATTTATTTTCAAGATGTTCTCTTATTAGAATTTAAATAACTATTGCACTCTTAATAATATATGCATGAACATTTCTTATACCCTTGATTAACTATTTTGATAACCCGTTAATTTCGATAAATGCATCTGTTGTTATCAAAAGATTATACATTTCCATATGAATAAATGTATGTCTTAATCAGGGAATATTATATCAATGCCATCATATACATATATCACAATATATCATTAGAAAATATCTGTTAATATTCTAAGTAATTGATAGTCTGGACTCGCATCAACTGCATTCGTGAGGTGATAAGATGGATAAGTGAATAGGACAAATGACAGCGCTAGAAGAGATGGTCTCTTATAATCAGAAGCTAGATAGTCTCTATTCATTGGTCACAGATCCCTATCTGTGCCTATTATCAGAAACGAGGATGATCAGTCTCAATGAACTAACCATTGAAAATGCTGCACAATATGGTAAAGTATCTTTACCCTAATCCTCTTGGCATCCCTTTGATTAACAGCGGATTAATTAACAATAGATCAAGCAGACTATTATTAGATTATTTATATGAGAGACAGATTTGTTATCTATTTTGAATCACAGAACGTAATTAGCATCAATAGTATTTCAATAATAGAAATTAACAATTCTTATCATGACAACAAATATATTTCATAAATTTGTAACAGGCATACATTTTATACTTTCATCATAAGGTATATTTTTACCATAAGTTATAGCAACCAACATTTCAAAAACAATTCCTTTCATTATTAAAAAAAATTAAAAATAAATTATTTTATGGTATTTTGAGTTTCCTCTTGGAAATTAATCTAGAAGTATAATAGTTAATCTCTCATTTGAAATTAAGTACTTTAAAAAAGAATTCATAATGCCCGTCATAAAGATATTTATGAAAAAGTATATTATTACTTTATGAAATGACTTCAATAAAAAATCGCAATTTATATGCTATCAGTTAAAATCCACATTGTTTTATCAGACAGAGGAAATAGATTATATAAACCCTTCAATTAATATTTTAAAAAGTTTAATTATACTATGCATATTGCATTTCCATGTTATTAATATAAAAATAAAGTACTTTGTAAATTACTTCAAATTAAATAAAAGACAGTATGCTTTTAAATTCTTGTGTTTCATTTAAATGCATTAAAAACATTTCAAACATATTTCAATGTAGTAATAATCATTTTAAAATTAATTTTTAAATCTTAATAAACATCTATTATTACATAAATATTATTTTAATTAAATTTCAAGTTTTTGAAATTAACTATATCTTTTTGATGTTCAGTTTTTTAAGAAATTTTATATAATAAAATTAAGAAAAATTTTTAACTAAACACAATACCTTTAAAATATTTAATCATTTTAATTTAGAAGTATCATTAGAAAATATTTACTTGCATTTCCTTAAGAATAAATTTGGAAAAAAAGTATACATTAAATAATAAGTTTGTGAGTTGTATAATAATATCTAGTTTGTTATCTTTAAAATAATTAAACTCTCTCTCTCTCTCTCTCTCTCTCTCTCTTATTATTTTAATATAAAAAGGCTTGATTGACATATATTTTGAATTTTTAAATAATTACTAAATGATACTTTCATACTTTGTATTATTCAAGTTTTTTCCGCTGCTTAAGTTTGGTTTTAAAGGCTCATTTAATTTATTAGCGTATATTTTCTTACCATTGTCTCAATATTAAATTAATTTTACAAAAATTTATTGCATAATTCTTATAACATAAACTTTATGTATGTTATATTTTAAAGATGGATATTTTTTCTTCACATTCATATTATTATGTAGGACACAAATCAAGAATATGCAAAATATAAAGTTGCTACTTAACCCCTTATATGAAAAATGTGTTCTATAATATTGAAAACATTCATCTAAAAGGATTCAATATTTTAATTGTCAAACATGATATTTTAAATGTTTTTGAAATAATTAAAGTTTGTCATTCTATATAATTTCTAAACATATAGAAAGTAGTTTTTTTTAACTTATATACTGGATATTATCCAACCAATGCAGTATATGTTATTTTTGCTGCAATCTGTGCCTCTGAATGATGAAAAGCAAAACTTGCATGTAATCATCTTGTATTAAATGAGATGTAAAATAAATATCATTATTTAATTTTACAGTATTTTAATTTTAATTTACATAGTTAAGAAAAACAATTGAAATTTCAATGTATATTATATCTTTTTAAATGACGTAGATTAGTACCAAATTAAAAACAGCATGTTTTACAATGTACTGTTTTATCATACACAGCCCAGGTTTTTTCTCAAAATTATAAAAAAAATGCATTATTAAGTTATGAGTTTTTTTTAATATTAGACTAATGCAGTAATTATTATAGTTAAACTTAAAGCTTCAAATAAATAAAAATGGGAAAAGCGATTTTGCGTAAAATAATGTAAATATTGAAGAATTTTTGCATCATTTTAAAGTGTGCTATAGAGCATTTCTCTTTTCTTAAATATGAAGTAAATTAAATCGATTGTTGTATTATAAATTTATCATAAGTAGATAAATAATCATATTAATTTTAATAGATCCATTACATTCTTAATTTTAAATAAAATAAGGAATGCGCTCAAAGCTTTATTACTATAGAAATTATTATCATTCTTCCATAAGTTAAGACAGTTGAATAAGTTTGGGACAAAGAATTAAATGTACCATATATCAGATCATTTTCTCTAAATTGTACAATGCTTATTGAGAGTTGTGGCACTTGCGTGACAAATGTTAGACTATTTTTGAGCTACTTAAAGTACTGGTTAAATTCATCATTTCATCACGCAAATCTTCCATACAGAGTCTTTGTTCATGGCCAAAAAAATTAAATGGAGTCCCACGAAAAAGATTAAAGAAATGTAATAAAAGGCATTTTTAAGGAAATATAACTTGTAGTATTAAGTATAGAAAATATATTAAAGAAACTGAAAAACAAGTTTCTATACTGCAACTGAAAATCTTTATTTATACCATAATTACTTTTAAAGGTATTTCATAAAATATATCATCTTTATAAAATTAACAAAATTTTTTTCTTTTATACATTTTATAACAACATTAAATACTTCAATGAAATTAAAATAATTAAGAATTTCTTCTAATATTTTGACATTTTAACCATAAAATGAGCTTCATGATTGTATCTAATTACATAACATTCAATTTAGATGTATGACTAAAATGTTCCATGAAAAATAATTCACTGTTAAGTATATTATCAATAAAATAGTTTACCACTCAAAAATTCAGTTATGAAATCCTTATTTAAATAACAGGACTATGAGTTCTATGTAAAATAAATAATTTTTATTTAGCTTAAAGTATTTCTGAATTAGAATGAAGAAATATTTTAGAAGTTTAAAACATATAAAATATCCAAATTTCTATCCCTTGTATTTTTAATAACTGATTTGTTAACGTTAGATAAACGCTTTAAAATAAATTCTAACAAACATCATGTAATTTTTCTTACTGTTATTTAGTATTTCGTTAAGGAAATGCAACACTTAAAAATATCATAGCATATCAATTTTTATGAGTCAAATAGACATAAATGAATGATTAAACTCTTGATGTTTTCTCCACTTGCAAATGATGGAAAACCTTTAATAAATAGATACATTTTGTATGGTTAAAATAGTGATAAATCTGAAAGATGTGCGGATGGTATAATATTTCAAATTTTCTTGAGGGGTATCCATTCTGCAGTCCTCCATAGTGAGTCAAACAGTGTCATAGAGAAAAACTATTATTAAAACTTTAATCATAAAAAAATACCTTAAGATGTAGGGCAATAATTAAATCATCATATTAACATTTTTTTTTCATATCATCTGTTAAAATAAATGCCAAAATAAATGAACTTTAAATTAAAATGTCAGACATGATCTTCAGAGTTCATGATGGTATTTTTAGAATTACAATAAAATTATTTGAAAAAAATAATATACAAATTTTTAATATTAGTTTGGGTAAAACGAAATCCATTATTTTTATGTGAACTTTATGTAACTTCTTTTGGATTCACTTTGTAAAAATGTTTAAAACAGCTTTCATGTAGATTTTTAGGTCTTGTGCGTTACAACTACTGACATGCAATCAACTTCGATCCTTTTTGATATTTTATTGACGTTTTCAAAGATGATGATGATGAGGTGCATCTCTAACATCAAAAATACTCGAACGGAATCAACGAAACAAAAATTGTACGTAACTGGTTCTTACAGTCTTATATAGGACGATAAACACCTTTCACAATTTTAGCCACCTGGCTATCTTTTTCGCCGTTACAAGAGAAAAACGAAAATGTATCAAATTTTCTGTTTGCTGTCTTCCATTTTTAAAACCTTGTACTCGTAACTGAATTAATCAAACAAAAAACTGCAAGAGGATATTTTAGTGTCAAATGTCAGCTTTCCAACGAGCATAAATCTGAAAATTTTTGATAAATACCTCACAAGATATCGATCACTACAGACGTCTACCGAAAAAATAATGGATTACTTTTTCCCCAAACTAATATGATAAATATATATATTTTTTTGATTGAATAGATAAAAATGACAAAAAATTTCAAGAAATACCCTAATTCTATATTTTCTTCGTATTTATTTTACTGTAAAGTATATTCCACGTATCTTTATGTGAAAAAACTCAAAGGGAAATATATATCAATAGGTTCAATTTACTTCAACAGTTTCTTAATTTATAAACTACGTGTAAAGAGAGAAATACTTAAAGCTACACTGCATAAATTCAGACTTAATACAAATTTTCATGAGAAACTCTTGTCTAGACAGAAGATCAATAATCAATTGTTTTGCATAACTATGTTCCCAAATTAAACAATTCCTAGTTTAATATAAAGAGCAACTCAGAAGTGATTAAAGTTATTCTCATTTCATTCAATTCAAAGGAACAAATTGAAATTAATGAAAGTCTTGCAATTAACAGGGTGTAAAGCATGCCATGTAAGTTGCTAATTAAACGCTGTCAAAACTTTGCCCGGCACATGGTGTGATAATTATTTACTGTCACTGGTGTGGCAGAATGCGACCGAAACCTTTTATTAATTATTCATTTCTCCATTTTATACAAGTATGATTTTACCGAAGATGATAGTACTTAAAGTTGAAAGTATTAAGATTAACCGAACTAGTTTAATAAAGATCGGGGAAGTTTTATGCGAGTTGTCTCCATGATAGTCAAAGGGAGCAATTAAGTAACTTTTTTTTAATGTCAAGGTAAGTACCGAAGCACAAATTTGTTTTAATGCCTCCATTAAGGCTTATAAATTGAGACTATAAATATGAAACTGTATCGGAAAATATTTTCCCGAAATACATTCCAAATGATATTAGAGAAATGCACTTTAGAAATTTTAGTGGGTGAAATTTTTAAAAACATGTAAATGAAACTATGCAGAGAAAATATATATATATTTTGAGAAACACACACACACAAATATCAAATATATATATATATTCTCAAAAATATCTCTTTCACATTTTTAAAAATTTCACCCACTAAAATTTCTAAAGTGCATTTCTCTAA
>JAPDSC010142508.1:9097-20431 GCA_026290005.1 Latrodectus geometricus
ATAGGTTATTAAATATGTTCCTTTAGTTATTACTATTGATGGAATGAGGTAACGATCTCCAAAATTTGAACTATAGTCCAATGTAGCGTTTGACACATGAGTGATTTGCTCCCTCCTCTACAAACTTACATAGAATTTCATCGATGAACCATTAGATGCCATGGAACATTTAACATGGGTCTACTCAACCTAAAGATCTTCACCAGAGTCAAACTTCGACTAATGTAGCAGTGTTGTTGCCTATTAAGTACAGGGTAGTTTAGACTGGGCCATATGCCTTAAATGGTTTTTGAATCATTCCAAACATCCATATCAAAGGTCAAGTGTCAAACTCGATGCCTTTTTAGACTCTTAAGTTGTTGCCTGTTCTCATCAGCCTAAGGCGGTCTAAATACTTTTATCATACGTTAGTGACCCAAATTAAAATCCTGCGAAATTATAGCTTTAACTTATATACCATTGAGTACAGTGATGGATATCATCTTACAAACACTATTTTTAATTTTAGGTACTAAGCACAATTGTAATTTTTACTTTCCTTTAAATTATCGTGATTTATAGATATTTTAGTAAATTAACTAATTAATAAACTGATTAGTAAAAAAATTATTTTATGTTGTGTTTTCTGTGTACACGAGAATAATTGCTTTCTCTACAAAGTTTATAAAATTTTTAGGAAAATGTGATAAAAATTTGACTTGAATATGCTTATTATAATATGTTTCTTAAATGCATTACTGATATAAAATATATTTTTATGTAATAAACAAATAATATTCAGAAACTAACAGCAGGTTCAATTTAGTTTTAATTTGCATGCTTCTACATTCATATTCAATGCACAAAATTTTGTTGATAGATTAATCGAAATAAATTTAACATTAAGTGGTAAACCAGTAGATTTTTACAACATACCAAATAAAAGTAGATTTTACAATATATTCTTAAATTGTTACTGATTAAATTTTATGATTAATTGGATAAACATTTAAAAATATGACACTTAAAAAGTATTGAATAAGTATATAAAAAAATCATCATTTAAAGTAATAGCAAATCAGTCTCATAGAAAGTATCTTTCTAAACTTTTCTCAATTCTTTCGATTTCAGAGCCCTCTAGTGGTGATTGATAATAATAATGGAAACTTTTAATGGATTTTTATTTAAAAAACATTCTGATTATTTATTTTATTGTACAGAAATAAATATAATCTCGATGTTTGGAAAACATACTTTTTATAATATATTGTGTAAAAAAACTTTTTATAATATTCATTCACTGTATTTAATTTTTATTTTATTCCATTGCAAAAATGGTCATATTTATCGCCAAGTAATAAGTAAAATTTCCAAATCAATACAATTAAAGTTCTATAATTTTTATAGAAATTAATTCTTAAAAAGAATATACCCTACATTTTAATGCTATTTCGATGAAAAAAATTATGCTTGGTAATAGATAAAAATAGATAATAGAAAAAAATTATGCTTGGTCTTGGAAGTATTTTATGTAAAGCCAACAAAAACGATGATTTTCCTCAACCCGAAAAGTTATAATATTTGTAAAATGCTTTTAAAAACTAATAGATACACATTTATTATTTAAAATACTATGGAATAGTTGCAAAATAATAATAAAATCATTAAAATAACTCAATAATAAAATCTAGTAGTAAATAAGACTAACACGATCGGGAAACTCAAATCTTGAGTTTAGAAATCATTATAATTACAGAATTTACAAAATTCTACCAACTACATGAAATAATAATAATAATAATAATTCCACTTAAACTTAAATAAAATAATTCTTAATTACCCATGCAAAATTTCTAACTGTACTTTCAAATTCTCATTAACGATATTGTAACAAATTTACATCTTGTAAAATAATTTTAAATTTTACTTCTGCAGTTAACTATTATATTTGAAAAGAAAACCAGAAATACTTTTTTTTTAAAAAAAATACTAATGAATTTTAATGTAATAATTAATTAAAATACTTTCAAAATACTAGGGAATTTTTCTTCTGTTTGCATGAAATGTATATAGCAAAGACATGAATCATTACACCATGTGTCAATTTATCATATTATAAACCACTCAAAAATTTACTACATGGACGAGTTAACATAAAATTCTCCTAATTGTATTTTAATTAAATTAAAATTTAAATATAATAACACGAATAGACATTATTTATAAATAAATTATTTTATAATTTTAACTAAGATTTATTGAAAGGTAACGCAGTAATGAAATACCAGTATATGAATTCATAAAAATTTTTTATTACTTTTCATTTTTTTGCGAATATCAAATTATCAAATTTTTCACTTAAAATTTACTGCAAATTATGATAAATAAACTATTAAATATAACTTTCTATAGTTTGCATAACTTAGTCATATTTCATTTAAAAACTTGTGAGAAATTTATGCTTTCAACCAATTAAAATTCAATTATAGTTTTAGCAAATAATAATTTTAAAATAGGTCAAATTAGAAATATATATTTAAAAATATTTTATGTATTCTTATAGCAATACGAAAGTAATGATTACTGAAATTACACCATTTTCATGATTGTAAAGTTCTCTAATGAAAATAGTCTCAAATAAATATCATAGATGGCAGCACTACAAATGTTTTTAGGATTTGAACTTCTTTTTTGAGATTCATAAATTTATCTTTACTTCATATGAATGATTTTATAAAAATACATTTTTAAAAATATTTTAAAAATTAAATTATGGAAAACATTTTTTTAAATTTTATAATCGAAATAAAGAGTTTTAAGTTAATTATAAGCAAATTGAAAAAAAAAGTTATATAAACACCTTTTTAAAAACAAACAGGTTTTAAACAAGATTTAATTAAAAAGGTAATAAATATTCATTCCATTGCTATACTTATGTAAATATATTGCAAATAATTCTATATATTTATATAAAAATTATTCTCCTTATAAATGACATTCGTTTGAAGGTTTTAAGAAATTAATTTAGTTATTTAAAAATACAAGGTATATTTTATGAAGATTTTTAAGCATATTATTCCTTTTAAGTACTACCGAAAAGGGAAACTATATAATTATTACTATAAATACAGATTTTGATAGATATCAACTAAAAAATATAAACAAAAAAAACTGGATAAATGCATCTTTGTTTTATGAGTGGATATCTTAAGATATGAATTCTGGTTTATTTTGTTGATTGTAGTACAATTTTCTGGTTCAAACTGAAAATTAAATGGTAATGCAATATTCAAATTTTAGGAACGTTCTCATGCAATTTTAACGATAACAAGACTGATGAGATTATATTTATATCGATATAAGGATGATAAATAATCACTGTCTTTAATGTGAAATTTTTCTTCCTCTTTTTCCTCAACCAAAGTAATAATAAGAATTACTATCCAAAGTCTGTTAGATGTCTCTGTCAATCAAACGGGATAAGATAACAACATTATCACAGGTAATTCCTAACTCAAACTTTAAATTTTGTACGATATAAAATACAAGCAAGATAATTTGAATATAAAGCGGTAGTTTTATAGCCTAAAATATTTTTTAATTCATTTTTTTTTTTCATGTTCACAATAATAAAGCACATCATCAAAGTGTTTTTGGGCATTAAAAGTTCAGAGTTCAACGATCTGCTTTTTGTGTGCCTTAAACTTTCCAAACCTAATGTTGCATTTAAACTTTTATTATGATTATGAGCCAATATACGTTAAAAGAATGGTGAGATAATCAACGCTTCGATCTTAATCGGGAACAAAAGCTCCAACGAGAATGGCAGATAATAGATGATGGTGATAAACTAATGAACACAGGCGTGTCAGGATCCATTGAAAAGCAACTACCCTCTTTTGTGCTTTTTCGCCAAGTAGAAAAGCGAAACACAAGTTTAAATGTTTACATTCATCACCAATTAAAAGTATGGCGACCCAACGCCCATCAGGACAATTGTTAGGTCACAGAATGGTACAATCGCTGCTTTTTGGCGAACTGAGTATCGATTAGAAAGTTGATGAGGATCTGAACGATGTATTCGACATGACCTTGATGAGCAGTTTTAAAAGGAAAGGTGTAGCGAATTCCTTTCAAAATCACTGACCTCAAAAATATCCATTTAAGGCAAGCACCCATAGCGAAATAAAAAAAATTAGTTGAATGCCATTAACTTTTGGGCGAAATCAGGAATTGTCGCCAAAAATCAAAATTAAATTTTCAATTCACGATCTGGTAAAAAGCACCATTAATTTATTCGAAGCCATTTTGTCTTCTGGTGGCGTTTTAATGGTTGTTCTGGCATTGAAAAGTGTTGTTTTTCACAGCTAAAACTCAATTAAGAACTAAAAGATGTCCATCAATTTCAAAGTTGTAGCTTCTGTGGGCAAATATACAACGCTCTTTTTATCTTTAGATTGCCAGCATAAATAATTTAACACACTTCTGTCAGATAGTATCTCGACAATTAATTTGTATGGAAAAAAATTTCGAAAGAAATATTCCAACAAGGTGTAACATTTAGATAAATGTATTAATTTCATTTATATTTTTCTTCTTTTCTTTTCGTTAATTTATTTTTGACATTGCGACCAATGCTACGTTAAAATTTTATTTTAATGTACATTTTTCGCTTATTGGAGTCTGTATGAGTCTATTAAGTCTACAAAATAAAAATTGAGATAATTAATGTTTGTTTTAGTACATAAATCACTGAAATTTCTTCTTCATTACTTTAATCAGAAAGGTATATGAAATTTGATTTCTAGCGATATGTTCTGCCAAAAAAACCACCTCTTAAGATTTAAGAAGAAACATTATTTATTTCATCTTAAATTTTATCATCACAATTTACAAAAAGTAGAAAGTATCAAGCAATGGATTTAACTACTTTGGTTTTTAAATTATACAAAAGTAAAGAACCAGTTTTTCGAATGTTTTCTGAAAACAATATCAATTTTACATAATTAAATAACTTGGAAGATGTTGAAGTTAGATAAAGAAACAAGTTGTAAAAAAATAGAAGGTTCGATATCTAATGTCATCGAAGAAGTCGCGTTGTGAGGGATCATATAAAAATTAAAATCTCTGTGGCATCAAATAGCCATTTATTGCAATTGAGAGACAGGTCAATCGTCAACTTTACCAATTTGATTGTTTCAAAATGATAGGGCATTTATTATTATTATTAGCTTCCGTCAGTAGAAATAGTCATCTAAAAGCATATCAATTGAACAATAACTTACTTAATTGCTTTAAGCTTATAAATTACCTTGTCTTAGAAATTATCATAAATTGTAACTATTATGGCGATGGTGTAATTTACGTGACAGAAGGCCATTGTACACTTTATTAGTATCACTCCAAACAAAATTACTATGTAATACTATTACTCATAGCGAGTAACAAATATTTGATTTTATGATTTTTATTCTTACATCTTGTTTTATATTTGTCTATTGTTTCGGTTACAAAATAAAATTTTAATTATCTTTATTAGGCACATTTTCATTCTGGAATAATACAAAAAGACAGCTGGACCTTTAGGCCACTTTATCGATTTATCTAAAAAATGCTCCATTTTAGAAAATTATTTTATTGTTTTGAAAAAAGAAGAGCAAACTAAGAAAACTGCATTCTCCTATGAAAATTATTGTTTAAATGTATTAAACAGAAAGGTACAAATTTCAAAAAGCCTTTCAATAAAGATATATAATGCAATTTTGATAACGAATATTAAGTCAATAATAGAGTGTTTTCTTTGGCAATTTTCAGATAATTTTATTTATTAATCTTATATTAAGTTCATTATTATTAAACACGCAAAAGTTATAAATGATATATGAATAATCAATTTAGTTTATGGTGTTTAGAACCCCAGATTCTCAAAAGGACGAATAATGTCAAAACTGCCGATAAAAGTTGCCAAAATCTAAATCACAAGGGTTGCTAAGAAATGTAAAAAAAATTTTGCTTTTCTACCAAAAAGTACTCGCCAGATTATTAGTCACTCCAGAGGGGTTCTATGATATATATGCGAAATAAAATTAAGCCACAAATCAAAACAAATAGACCACAACTTACCTGCATGTGCTCGTTTTCAGCGGCATCGTTCAAAGGACTCTTGCCGTGTTTGTCCAGCAATATACGGCCACCATGTTTCAACAGCCACCGCAAAGTTTCCAAGTGACCACGACTGGCCGCAAAGTGGACCGGCGTCGCCCCGTCGTTGTCCCTGAGGTTTGGATCGATGGCTTGCTCCTCCACCTGTTCAAATATGTTTCCATTGAAAATAGCTAAAAAACATTTATTTTGAATAAAAAGTATTTTAAGCACATTATGACAGATGTTTCCGTATTACAGTTTTCTCGGAAAGTATTTTCTGAAACGACAAACAGGCTGTCATTAGAAGAACAAAAAATTAAAAAAAGAAATTTCAAATGTTTGGGAAAATGTGGAATGTAAATAATATAATTACAATCCTGTTGATTCTAACCTTGGAAATAAATTTTGGGAGTTAAAGGAAACAGTGCATAAAACTTCCAAATCAGATAAATTTAAACAGCCCCGAAAATATCAAGGTAACACGGCAGAATTGTTTTCAGTGTAAGTGACAATGTCGCTTCGTATATACTTCGGACTAACTATCATTTATCTATATAAATCTCCTTTATTGCCTGTAATTACAGAGTTCAATCACAGCTGTTTACATACACTTGCTTTTGTGTCGTGACAGGAAGCTGAGAGATTATGCAAACCGGTTCTCTGTCACGATGATAATAGTTATGCATCCATTTTTCTAGTCAAAAGTACAACATTATAAAGGATGGAAAGCATATATATTGCTGGTAATAATTATTGTGCTAATTTAATGAAATCTCTTATCTATAAAGCTGTCGAGGAAAACAAGATATTCGTTCCTCGAAACAAATTCGAGACATTATTTTCCATTTTTCTTTTAAGAAACATGCTTCCTAAGAGAACCCGAATACATATGTAAAGACCTAAATTAATCAAACTCTTCATTAGCATTTAATCACACATAAGTGATATGTATGTATTTGATTAAACGGAATTTATGTCTATTGTCAATACAGATTCAATGAATACTTCCATAAATATTATAATTAGGAAAAAATTAAATTCTTTAATTTTTTTTTTAACTTTCTTTTAAATATCATTTTTATACATACTATAACTTAACTCTTTTTCCTTACATTATTTAAACTTATTATTTTGTAAATTTTCTCTTCTAAATAGTTAAGTGTCAACAAAAAATCCATTCGACCGATGCTGATTTTCATTCGAATAAATAAATCAATTACTATTTTCTTTCACTGTATTTTAAATAATTATTCAGCAATTACTTAAAAGGAAAAGGTAATTATTATTTATTATTATTCAATGTAAATTTCTTAGAACAACTTAAAAGGCAATTTACCTTCTTTATAATAAGGAATTAAAACATCATAAAAGTCAGTCTCTTCATTTCTCTTTAAAATAAACAAGATCGTATATTAAAACTATTTTAATGAAAATTAAATAAAGCTGATATCTTTATACTCAGATCATCTATTTCCGGATTTCAAATAAACTCAATTTTTCAGACAACAAACGTTTTTCCACATCACTGAATATATGAAGAAAAAATTACTCTTTGTTTACCTTTAAGTTGCTGAAACAATAAAACAATAACTGTGCACTTTCTTTAAGATTGGTTTAAATTACATTATTTGTTTTATTATTAAATAAAATGTGCCTCACCATCCATTTAACACACTTGAGTACTCCCATTTGAGCAGCAGCATGGATGGGAGCCATGCCGTCTTTCGCTCTCAAGTACAGAGATCCTCCAGCGACCAGTACCAAGTACTTGAGTACTTCTAAGTGTCCCTCTTGAGCTGCCAGGTAAACAGGTGTGACGCTGTTTTCCATTTGAGTATTTGCACTGAAAAATAAGAAATGAATTCCATGAATATTCCATCCATTTTGATTTTTAGAGAAATATTGTTTCTTTGTTACAGATAAAACAACCAATATAAAAACACAATGAAAATAAACGGAAGTTTCAGTCAAACAATTAACAAAAATAAAAACGCAAAACACATATTTATCATAAGTTTAATGAAACTAGAAAAATTATCAAAAATTGCGTTTAGTTACTAGTATTTTCAAAGTATAAAACAAATTATTTCCCATGATCATTATTTATTTATTAATATTTTTAGAGATCATAAGGAAAAAGCATTATAAAAAATACTTATCCTATTTATTCACAGAATTTTTGCTTAGAATTAAATTAAGAATAGCTGCAAAAATTCCACAGAAACTTCTATCAAATTATTTAGTCCCGGGCTAGCTTAAACCAGAGGCTGCTTTATTTAAAAATATGATTGAAGTGTTTGTAATTAATGTAAACAGTAAATAATGCTGATTTCATACCTTAATTTATGCCGTGATGTAATTAATAGAAACTATGAAATATTGGTAACACTTTCTACCTCAACAATGGACCTGGCACTTATTTTGAAGCGAAAAACACTATTTTAAATAAAAATTGATAAATAATAATTAATATAATAAAAATAGTATTTATCGTCATTCCTCCAAATCTCACTGTTCTCAAATACTAAGTTCACGTCTTTCACTGGAAGCTACGATCAGCTGGTAAGTGCATATATATATATATATATATATATATATATATATATATATATATATATATATTAGAATATGGTGGATACAAAAGGAGCAGAAGGATCAAAATATATGTGATTTGCTGAATCCTTGTTTTGTGATTAATCACTGAACTTAGTTAGATTTAACGATTTTTCTTTACTATCAAATGAGTATAGGTTCAATTTCAAGGGAAAGGGCATGGACATTAATCACTGCTACTAAATAATCCATTGTTCAGGTTTAAATAGTAAAAAAAGCATAAAAAACATGAGCTGTTTTGTTCACTAAAATCAAGAAAACTGAAATGTAAAAGAAAATAAAAGGAAAAAAGTCACTGAGAAATAATGATTCGAAGATTTTTTTATGGCAAGGATGTTTAAATCACGGTATTTAACATGCTAATTTATATTGTACTGTGCACAAGATATTTTAGAGCATAAAACTGTTATATTTACTCGAGTTTGGCACATATAGTTTAATATATACTCTTTAATTTACCACATGTGTAGAATTTTAAAAATAAAGTTTCATTTTCATAACATAAATTACGAGTTATCATATAAAATACTAATAATTTTATCTCAAATATGCATTTCTTTGCTCTAAAACTATGAAAAAACTATATTTTAGCTTTTAAAGACAGCCATTCAAATTGATTTTGAAAACCCTGTAAAAACTTTTTATAAATTATATTATGGTTTGTTTAATTATGTTTCTTTATTGTTTAATTATGTTTCACATGATTTTGCTTACAAAGTAACTTTGTTTTTTTTCTAGCTTGTATAAACAATTGGCTTCTCTTTTGGTGATGCGGAAGAGAATATTTTTCGTAACGAGCGCCCCCTGCCGGTATGAGGGCTGTTCAACCTAGTGGAAAAGCAGTCGTTGAAGTATGAGACAGATGAGAGTATAGTGCATCTCTTCGGTATTCTTCAAAAAACTGGAGCGTTTAAACATGATTGCAGCTAATTTAATTAGTTTCGTTTAATGTTTCTTTGTCAATGCACTCGAGGGAACAATTTATTTTTCATTAACCACACCATCGGAGCTTGAACTTCGGGAGGCAATGAGTTGTAAAGAGAAAAAATTCTCTAAGTCTGGAAAACCAAGTTTCCCAAGAGAAAGAACAATTAATTCTTATGATATATATTGTATCTTATAATCTGTATTTTATATTGTTGAATACAGTTTGATAATTTTTGAATTTCATAGTCTGAATTTTTAGAAACAATAGACAGTTCTTTAAATTTTCAGTATCGGATTTTGTGTTCATTTACAACATAATAAGTATGGTCATATGGGATTACTAAAGGTTTGAAAGAAATCTAGCTGTAAAACCAGTTTTAGTTTACAAGCTGATTTTTATAAGTATATTTTTATCAGATAACTTTATTTTTGGGTAAACTTTAATAAGCGCGTTTTACCATAATACATTTCCATTTTTGCAATAATTAATTCTTTCTTTTGTGAGTTGAATTATAAATTATTTTTGAAAACTTTAAGCAAAAAACAAGAGTTAAAACTTAATGTGCATATTCCCTGACTTAAGTGAACTTAAATAAAGATAACAAAAGAAATATCTCCACGTAAAGATATTTTCCGTTGTAAATCTTCAACTGCAGATGAAGTCTGTGAAAGCAAATATATAGTCAGATTTAGTAGAAGAATACTATGAACAATGAAAGACGCAGAATATATTCTGGAATCAAATACAAATACTGTTACAAAAATAAGAAAGTTACAGAAAGCCTGGCGGTGGAAAGACGTGGCTTTCGTGTTTAAAAACAATGTGTTCAATATCTGAATAAACGAAAACTATCATGGCCAGCTTATGACATCAAAAGTATAATTGCTTATACTAGTGTGGTACAGCAAAGAGAGAAGGATGCCAGCTCGGATATCCACCTCGTGACTTGACAATGGTTTAAAATGACGTGGCTGCTATCCATCATAATCTAAACTTAAAATTCAAGACTATTCATCATTCTCAAAAAATATTTACTTTTAATGATGATACATTAATTACTATCTGTATAAAACAAGCAATATATGATAATTTTGTTGAGATTGAAACATTTGTCTAATATACCTAGCTTTCGGCACCAAAAGAATAATTTTGAGCAGAAGTCGCTTACCCTGTCTAATGGTCACCATGCCTTATTGCGGATAGGGAGTTCTTTGGTTCGAATCCCCGTTCGAGCATGGATGTACTTTCTCTCTCTCCTATCTTTGTCCTTTCCTTATGTGAATGGTTGCCTACCCTATAACGTGTACTTAGAGCATGTGTGTTTAATTATTAAATAAATAATCTTCTTCAATGTGAGCTATAAGCATAGAGCTTCAAAAATGTCTGTCATAACCTAAACTAACCTTGTGCAGAACTAGCAATCAATAAATAATTGTCATATAATAGAAATCACCTATTTAATTACTCCTGGAAGATTCAATTGGTTTTTCGTATTCCTATGGGGAAAAACACAGGTGGTCATACTAAGTAGTGATAGAAAAAGAAACGGCAAATCAAAACTTTTTCAACTAAATCTAAAAGTTCGTTGAACAAGATCGTTCTATCGAAATTAGGTCACTTCATCCCCCCCCCTCCATTAGTCAGCTCAACGGTAAATATATATTTTTTTA
>JAPDSC010142510.1:5499-19506 GCA_026290005.1 Latrodectus geometricus
TCATTTTCAGTCCAGATCCTATTAAACAAATACAATAAGTTCAACAGGGAGTCTGGACTTAAATGTCGAAGCATTTGATAGCTAATTCCGTCAGGTCCTGGGCTGGTATTATTGGCCTGCTGCAATGCTCGCTTCAATTCCAACATCTGAAACTGGCAGTTGTAAGGAAGAGCTTGTCTTTGGTTGAAACGGATTGGTGTTCGCTCAGCTCGACTCTTCGTCCTTAAAAACGAAGGACTATAAGAGTCGGAACTTGAGACGCTAGCAAATGTTTCACCGAAGACATTAGCAATATCCATAGGAGAAGAGAATGTAGCAGCTCTGGTTTTTAAAATAGGAATTGAAAATTCTCTATAATATTAATGCCACTGATGTTATCACACCTAATAATCCTGTGGCCAGCACTAGTGGTATTATACCAATTAGAAATAAATTTGAGCCCCTTAATGAAACGAATAACCCTGTTCAAAATGATTCGGGTGCTTGTACCTCTGGGATTAATGTCACTCAGCGAACCACCAAAGGGAAGAAAACTCGGAAAAACAAGACCTGTTCTACTAAAACGACTGACACTCTGCTATCCCCTCCTGTCGATCAAGTAATCGAAAACTCGCAGGACTCTCCTACCATCAACTTGGAGCAAACAGAGTCTGACTTCGAGTTCATTGAGGAAGAGTTGCGAGGCTCCCAACCACCCGATGAGCCCTTTTTTACCACACAACTTGAAGACACAAGCAACTCAAGAGAAAGAAATGAAGATGAAGATCGTCCCTTATGCCCGTTCATCCCAACCCTGAAGCAAATCCTGGATGCTGAAGACCCAGCTGAACACTGGGAACGCTTCACCAGTGTTCTTGATGAAGTAATTAAAACTGGCTCTGAGTTTGTACATCTCCCACCGCCAAACCCTCCAAAGCCTAATCTTACTTCACAAGGCAAGGATGTACCCGAGGAAGATCTTGTCACAGCTGCCACAAGAATACAAAAATCCTACCGCAGAAACAAACGAAGAACCATCAGAGAGATCTTGGGAGAAACATCCAAAAGGTGCGACATCCCACAAGAGGAGCTCTATTCACACTTCAGCGAAACTCTCAGAGACAGGGAGTTTGATCCTTCCGTGCTGCTGGGAGTTGCTCCCGCTAATGATACTGTCGACCTAGATCCCATCTCTGCACCTGAGGTCAGGAAAAAACTTTTCTCGACCACCAACACATCTCCTGGACATGACCGCCTTACATTCAATCATTGGAAGTCAATCGATCCCGAGGGGGAGGCACTTTCCATCATCTTCAACATCTGCCTCAAAGCGAAACGTATTCCTGAAGATTGGAAAAAGTCTCGCGTTATCCTCATTCCCAAAGGAGACACACAAGAGGGCATCAATGATTGGCGTCCGATTGCTCTCTCATCTACCATCTATAAGCTGTATTCTGGGATCTTAACTCGAAGATTGGTCCGCTGGACTACCGACAACGCTGTGCTCAGTCATTGTCAAAAGGGATTCCTTCCTTTTGACGGAGTATTCGAACACAACTTCGTCGTGCAGAAACATCTACGTAATGCCTGAATAAATAAAGCGAATGCTTGCCTGGGCTCGATTGACCTCACGAATGCCTTTGGGTCCGTGCCGCACAGTGCCATTTTTCAAGCCCTTAGAGCTTATGGTGCTGGAGAGGATTTCGTCAACATTATTGAGGACTTATACACCAATGCAACCATTCAAGTCATCTCCAATGATGGTCTCACGGAACCCATCATTGTCTCTGCAGGAGTGAAGCAAGGGGATCCCATTAGTGGCCCCCTCTTTAACATCGTTATTGATCCCATTGTCCGCGGACTACAGGGCCAATCTGCCCAATCCATTCCTGAAAACCCGATAAATGTCAGCGAAGAGCCCAGTCCCTCGATGGATGACTTTCAAACTCCAAACGACGCTATCGGAAGACTCATCCTCAAAGGAAAGCACGATGAAATTGAGCATGAAGAAAGACCAAGACATCGGTGTTTAGCCTTCGCCGATGACATTACCATACTCTCCGACTCATGCGATGAATTACAAAAGCAACTCCATCTTGCTAAGGAATTATGTTCACGCCTGGGTCTCAATATCAATCATAAAAAATGTTTCGCTATCCATCTGTCTGGCGATACCCCAGTTGGCAACAGGGACTCTGCATTCTACATCGGAGGAAACCGGATCACTACCCTCAGAGACTCGGAATGTAAAGAGTTTCTCGGCAACCCTGTTGGTTTCAGAATAATCCCCGCCAACTCCGTCATCAATAAATACATCGGCGCTGCAGACAAGATACTAAATTCTCATCTCGCCCCATGGCAGCGTATCGACGCCATTAAAACATTCGTATACCCTTCCATGCTATTTGATATGCGGAATGGTCGTCACACAAAATCTGCTTGGAAAGCCGTCGATAATTTCATCCGACCGTTGATCAAAGCCACTCTCAACCTACCCAACGAGGCTTGCAACAGTTACCTATACGGAAGTACTGAGACCGGTATGATACGTATCCCTCTAGCGGCCGAGGATGCTGATATTGCGGCGGTTGACGCTGCCTTTAAACTCCTTACTTCCCCCGACAATCTCATCAGTGGAATGGCGTGGGAGGATCTCTACCAATTTGTTGAGTCCAGGTTCAACAGAGAGATTGACGAGGACGATGTCATGAGATATCTGTCACAGGAAATTCGACACGAAGATAGAGTCACATCCAATCCCCTTTCATCTATCTGGTCGAACGCTAGAAAGGCCTCTGGCAGGCTCAAAGTCAAGTGGACTTACCAAAATGAAGAGTTGTCTCTCCGCCTCGAAAATGTGGAAATCCGAGAAAAACAGAGAAATGAAATTTTCCGAAGATTCCGAAGTCACTTCCGTGAACAACAATCCGAAAACTTAATCCGGAAGTCCAGTCAAGGCAAAGTGCTTGAATGTGTTGCCAGCTCCAAAGTCAGCACACATTTCCTACGGGAGGGATGTTTCATCCGATTCTGCGACTGGCGATTCATTCACCCCGCAAGACTCAATTTACTACCCCTCAACGGGTGCCGGCATTTTAGTGATGCTATAAAATCCAAAAACTTCTCCACCAAGTGCAGAGTGTGCAACGGCCCCGACGAAACATTGCCTCATGTCATTAATCACTGCATGAAACATTCCCGACTGCTACAATTAAGACATGAGGCCATTGTGGATAGAATTAAAAAGGCTGCAATTAGAAAGTTTCAAATTCCTTTCTGCAACCAAGAGGTGTATGGGGTAAAGGATCTTCGGCCTGATATTGTCCTCACGAAAGAAACAGAAAAAGCCATCATTTTAGACATCACTGTTCCCTTCGAGAACCGACTATCAGCCCTAAAACTCGCTCGAGACAGGAAAATTGCGAAATATGTACTAAAAAACGAACTAAAAAAGCACTTCAAGACTGTTGAAACCCACGCTATAGTTGTTGGCTCACTGGGAACCTGGGATAGATTGAATGATCCTATAATTTCTAAAATCTGTTCTAGGTCATACGCCAAACTTATGAAAAAGCTTATTGTTTCAGACACAATACGCTACTCCCGTAATATCTATATGGAGCACGTCACGGGCCAACCGCAACAAGACTAAAATGATGTACCAATCTGCAAATCAACATTTTTGTAAAATCTTCTTTATATCATTTACTGTATCTAATGATTATGTTCTCTTACTTATTGTATATGTTTTAAATTTTAATAAAGGCACAATTTTGCCCTCGCGTTATTTTTGGAGCACCCTAGGGATTAATGAAGCATAATGTTTGCTTGAGGTTCCTGGACTGAGCTATACACACCCGACATGCTACACAGTGGCCTCTTTAGGCATTAATCTGGTACATGTGATTTGGGTTCGTGTAGTAAGGTCCAGTCCCCCAATTTTTTATTAAGATAGCTTTTCTGTTCACCTAACTTATCTTTTTTTTTTTTTTTCTGCTCAACTTTCTATTGTACCATCAATTATGTTGTAAATATTGTAAATAATTTTATGTTGAGCATTTTCCAAATTAGTTTCTTTAAAATTAAATATGTTTTTTGTTTTTCCATTAACTTAGATTTTCTTAATTTAATAGCTCCCGCCTAGGATGAGGAAATCCTCTGAGGCCCCTCTTCCGCTCCAAATATCTGTTCTTATCAGCTTAATTTTGCCGCTAGTTGCGGTACTACACTTTGATCGGGGCAAAAAATTATATATTCTTGTTCGTGAATGTGTCAGCTTTCCAGTGATGTAAATTTTATTTCTGTATCTTCATTAGTTAATTAATTACGAGCGTAATTATAAACTAATTATTTGAAAACGCTAAGCCTCGACGAGATGGAGTAGAAAAGCAACCCTTCCCCCATGGTAACCGACGAAAATGTGTCTTTTTTGTGCGTGCTGTGTGTTTTCTCCAATTTTTTGTGGACGACCTGTTTGCGATAGAGGTTGGTTGGTTGGTTGGGTTTTGTGGCGCAAGGTCCAAAAAGGACAAGCTGCGCCAAAAAATTAAGTTTTAAGAAGAACTTTTATTGGCAAAACCCATACACAACGTTAAAAATTTAAAAAAACAAAAATAATTGTATATAAATATATTAAAATCTAAATGAGTAAAATAGTAAAGGTGGAGTAAAGCTCATAAAATTTAAATAAAATAAAGAAATCCAATTGCCTTTAAATAGGCAAAAAGGTTTCTGTGGGGTGGTTCCCCCAACAAATCAGACAAGGTTAAAATATCGGTTTTAAAAAACTGTAAACGTTTGTGGTTAAAATTTTGGCATGATATTAAAATATGATGGATTGTGTAGGGTTCATCACACGTTTCACACCATGGGTTTAATTCATTTAGAAACAGATGTCTATGTGTGAAACGTGTGTGTCCGATACGAAGGCGAGATAATCTAACGTCTGCACTTCGTAGCGGTAAAACAGATAATGAGGTGACGGATGAGAAAATAGAATGTAATTTATTGACAACCTGCATATTCCACGATTCCTGCCAAAGAGAATAAATTAATGATTTCACACCCCTTCTCACATCAGAGAGCGGAACAAATGATAAAATTTGACCTGATGCAGCCTTTGCAGCTGCATCCGCTCTCTCATTTCCATCAAGACCTACGTGACTTGGCACCCAACAAAATAAAATTTGATAACCCTTGCCAGCAAGGGATTCCAATACTCTGAAAATCTTAGACACAACAGGATGATTATTAAAACTATTGCCTCTCAAAGCTTCCAAAACGCTCAAGCTGTCAGTATATATACAAAATTTATGATTGTCATCTGTATTCACCTGCTGAAGAGCATAGAATATAGCTGTTGCTTCAGCAGTGAAGATGGAACAGGACGAATGTAGGCTGTAGCTAAAAGATGTATTATTCATGATAAATCCACAGCCCACATGTCCTGCTGATTTTGAACCATCTGTGAATACAGGTTTGTATGACTGATACTGACAGCGATGAGAATGAAATAGCTGTTGAAAGACAATAGGAGTTGTGTCAGATTTTGCATATTGAGTAAAGGAATAAATAAAAGCAAGTGTCGGGTTATACCAAGGCGGATGAGCAAAGTAATTTGGTGACACAATCCGCAAATCACGTAGATCAGTCAAAGACAAATACGACTTGATTCGTGTGAGAAAAGGTGGGATGCTCATTGGACGAGCATCATAAAGTCTTTTAATAGAGGCATTTGGAACCATGGACCGTAATGGATGATGAGGGGTCGACATAACTTTAGCGTAGTAATTGAGAGACAGCTGCATCCGTCGCAGGTCTAGTGGTAATTGATGACATATTACATACAGACTCTGGACGGGTGATGTGCGAAATGCGCCGGAACATATTCTCAAGGCAGAGTGATGAACGGTGTCCAATCTGCGTAAGACGGAAGACCTTGCAGATCCATACACAACACATCCGTAGTCAATTCGGGATAAAATAAGAGATTGTTTGTTTGTTTGTTTGGGTTGGGTTTTGTGGCGCAAGGTCCAAAAAGGACAAGCTGCGCCAAAATTTCAGCATTAAAGAGAATTAATACATTTTAGGCAAAACCCAAACTCAACATTAAATTTTTAAAACACAAAAATAAATGTATATATTTATATTAAAATCTAAAAATGTAAAGGCATATGCAAGTGAAATACAATTAATAAAATTTAAATAAAATTAAGGAAACCAATTTCCCTTAAATAGGAAAAAAGGTTTCGATGGGGTGACTCCCCAACTAAATCATACATGGTTAAAAGGTCGGTTTGAAAATATTTAAAACGGTAAACGTTAAAAACAGGACATGAGGTTAAAATATGATTAACAGTATATGGTACATCACACGTTTCACACCATGGGTTTAATTCATTTAGAAACAGATGTCTATGTGTGAAACGTGTGTGTCCGATACGAAGGCGAGTTAAAATAACATCTGCTCTTCGTAGCGGTAAAACAGATAATGAGATGACGGATGAGAAGATAGTATGTAATTTGTTGACAACCTGCAAATTCCATGATTCCTGCCAAAGAGAATAAATGAATGTTTTGACACCCTTTCTCACATCAGAGAGCGGAACTGATGGTAAGTGTTGACCTGATGCAGCCTTTGCAGCTGCATCCGCTCTCTCATTTCCATCAAGACCTACGTGACTTGGTACCCAACAAAATAAAATTTTGTAACCCTTGCCAGCAAGGGATTCCAATACTCTGAAAATTCTGGACACAACAGGATGACAATTAAAACTATTGCCTCTCAATGCTTCCAAAACGCTCATGCTGTCAGTATATATACAAAATTGTCGATCGTCATCTGTATTCACCTGCTGAAGAGCGTAGTAAATTGCCGTTGCTTCAGCAGTGAAGATGGAGCAGGACGGATGTAGGCTGTAACTAAAACATGTATTATTGATAAAAATACCACAGCCCACATGTCCTGCTGATTTCGATCCATCCGTGAATACAGGTGTGTATGACTGATACTGACAACGATGAGATGAAAATAGCTGTTGAAAGACAATAGGTGTTGTGTCAGATTTTCCGTATTGAGCAAAGGAAAAGTTAAAATCATATGTCGGGTGATACCAAGGCGGATGAGCAAAGTGATTTATTGATTCAATCCGCAAATCACATAGATCAGATAGAGACAAATATGACTTAATGCGTGTGAGAAAAGGTGGGATGCTCATTGGGCGAGCATCATACAGTCTTTTAATATAGGCATTTGGAACCATGGAGCGTAATGGATGATGAAGGGTCGACATAACTTTAGCATAATAATTGAGAGACAGCTGCATTCGTCGCAGGTCTAGTGGTAATTGATGGCATATCACATATAGACTCTGGACGGGTGATGTGCGAAATGCGCCAGAACATATTCTTAAGGCAGAGTGATGGACAGTGTCCAATCTGCGTAAGACAGAAGGCCTAGCTGATCCATACACAACACATCCGTAGTCGATGCGGGATAATATCAGAGATTGATAAACCCAAAGGAGTGACGAGCGATCTGCACCCCAAGATGTATTTGATAACACCTTGAGGATATTAAGCGATCGCTCACACTTCTTCCGCAAATGTAAAACATGCGGAAGAAAGGTCAATTTTCTGTCGAAAATCACTCCCAGGAAATTTACCTCATTGACTACAGGTATTGGCGTATTGTTGATGTAAATTATTGGATCATTATGCTGGCTTGTCTTCCTGCAGAAGTGGACACAACTACTCTTGCCAGGAGATAAAGTATGGCCATTTTCAGCACACCAAGCAGCTAGTTTATTTACAGCAGTTTGTAATTGTCTCTCAATTAATCGCATATTTGACCCCTGACATGATATTTGCAGGTCATCAACGAACAATGTTCCATGAACTGATAATGGAAGGTGATATAAAATGTTACTTTTGTACAGGCTAAAAAGGGTTACACTTAAAATAGATCCCTGAGGAACACCCTCAGATTGTATAAAAGTATTGGATGTATATGAACCAATACGAACATTAAAAACACGGGAGCGTAAAAAATTTTGAAGGAATATCGGCAAATTACCCCTGAATCCAAAATCATATAATGTACGGAGAATTCCGTATCGCCATGTACGGTCGTATGCCTTCTCGATGTCAAAGAAAATGGAGACCAGATGGTTTTTTCGCACAAATGCGTTGCGAATCTGGGTCTCTAAATATGTTATATTATCTAGAGTGGATCTTCCTTTACGGAAGCCACTCTGATACATAGGAATATATTTATTTGTTTCTAAGACATATACGAGTCGGGCGTTGACCATACGTTCGAGAGTCTTACATAAGCAGCTGGTCAGAGCTATTGGTCGATAATGTGAAGGTTCAGAAGGATCCTTACCAGGCTTGAGAATCGGAATCACTATAGCTTTACTCCATAAAGATGGAAATTCATTTTGAGTCCAGATCCTATTGAACAATTGCAATAAGTTCGATAAGGATTCTGGACCCAAATGTTGAAGCATGTAATAGCTGATTCCATCTGGACCTGGACTGGTGTTATTGGCCTGTTTCAATGCTTTCTCCAGTTCCGACATCCGAAATTCGCTGTTATAAGGTAAAGCTTGCCCATGGTTGAAACGAATTGGTGTTTTTTCAGCATGACTCTTAATCCTTAAAAACGAAGGAGTGTAAGAATCAGTGCTTGAGACTCTACAAAAGGTTTCACCAAGGACATTAGCGATATCCTTAGGTTGGTTGGTTGGTTGGTTGGGTTTTGTGGCGCAAGGTCCAAAAAGGACAAGCTGCGCCAAAAAATTAAATTTTAATTAAAATTTTTTTTTTTGGCAAAACCCATACTCAACGTTAAAAATTTAAAAAACAAAAATAAGTGTATATAAATATATTAAAATCTAAATTAGTATAATTGTAAAAATGAGTATAATTGTAAAGTAAAACTCATAAAGTTTAAATAAAATGAAGAAATCCAATTGCCTTTAAATAGGCAAAAAGATTTCTGTGGGGTGGTTCTCCCAACAAATCAGACAAGGTTAAAATATCAGATTTAAAAAATTGTAAACGTTTATGGTTAAAATATTGACATGATATTAAAATATGATGAATAGTGTATGGTTCATCACACGTTTCACACCATGGATTTAATTCACTTAAAAACAAATGTCTGTGTGTGAAACGTGTGTGTCCGATACGAAGGCGAGTCAATCTTACGTCTGCACTTCGTAGCGGTAAAACAGGTAATGAGGTGGCAGATGAGATGATAGTATGTAACTTGTTGACAACCTGCATATTCCATGATTCCTGCCAAAGGGAAAAAATAAATGCTTTGACACCCTTTCTCACATCAGAGAGCGGAACTAATGGTAAGTGTTGACCTGATGCAGCCTTTGCAGCTGCATCCGCTCTCTCATTTCCATCAAGACCTACGTGACTTGGTACCCAACAAAATAAAATTTGGTAACCCTTGCCAGCAAGGGATTCCATTACTCTGAAAATCTTAGACACAACAGGATGATTATTAAAACTATTGCCTCTCAAAGCTTCCAAAACACTCAAGCTGTCAGTATATATACAAAATTTATGATAGTCGTCTGTATTCACCTGCTGAAGAGCATAGTATATTGCTGTTGCTTCAGCAGTGAAGATGGAACAGGACGAATGTAGGCTGTAACTAAAAGATGTATTATTCATGATAATTCCACAGCCCACATGTCCTGCTGATTTAGATCCATCTGTGAATACAGGTTTGTACGACTGATACTGACAGCGATGAGATAAAAATAGCTGTTGAAAGACAATAGGTGTTGTGTCAGATTTTGCATATTGAGCAAAGGAATATATAAAATCAAGTGTCGGGTCATACCAAGGCGGATAAGCGAAGTAAGTTGGTGATTCAATCCGCAAATCACGTAGATCAGTAAGAGACAAATGTGTCTTTATTCTTGTGAGAAAAGGTGGGATGCTCATAGGACGAGCATCATAAAGTCTTTTAAGACCAGGATTAGGAATCATAGAGAGTAGCGGATGATGAGGGGTCGATATGATTTTATAGTAGTAATTGAGAGACTGCTGCATTCGTCGCAGGTCTAACGACAATTGATGACAAATCACGTATAGACTCTGGACGGGTGATGTGCGAAATGCGCCAGAACATATTCTCAGGGCAGAGTGATGGACAGTGTTCAATCTGCATAAGACAGAAGAACTTGCAGATCCATACACAACACATCCGTAGTCAATTCGGGATAAAATAAGAGATTGATAAACCCGAAGGAGTGATGAGCGATCAGCACCCCAAGATGTATTTGATAACACCTTGAGGATATTAAGCGATCGCTCACATTTCTTCCGCAGGTATAAAATATGCGGAAGAAAAGTTAGTTTTCGGTCGAAAATCACTCCGAGGAATTTTACCTCATTGACCACAGGTATTGGTGTATTGTTGATGTAAATTATTGGATCATTATGCAAGCTAGTCTTTCTGCAAAAGTGGACACAACTACTCTTGCCAGGAGACAGAGTATGGCCATTTTCAGCACACCATGCAGCTAATTTATTTACAGCACTTTGTAACTGTCTCTCAATTAATCGCATATTGGACCCCTGACACGATATTTGCAGGTCGTCAACAAACAAAGTTCCATGAACAGAAGATGGTAGGTGATATAAAATGTTGCTTATATACAGGTTAAAAAGGGTAACACTTAAAATGGAGCCTTGGGGTACACCCTCAGCTTGAATAAAAGTATTGGAAAAAATATTTCCAACACGAATTTTAAAAACACGGGAGCGTAAAAAGTTTTGCAGGAATTTCGGCAAATTACCCCTGAATCCAAAATTATATAAAGTACGGAGAATTCCATATCGCCACGTACGGTCGTAGGCCTTCTCTATGTCAAAGAAAATGGAGACCAGATGATTTCTTCGCACAAAAGCATTGCGAATCTGGGTCTCCAAATATGTTATATTATCTAGAGTGGATCTTCCTTTACGGAAGCCACTCTGATTAATAGGTATACATTTATTTTTTTCCAAGACATATACGAGTCGGTTATTGACCATACGTTCAAGAGTCTTACATAAGCAGCTGGTCAGAGCAATTGGTCGATAATGTGAAGGTTCTGAAGGATCCTTACCAGGCTTCAGAATTGGAATCACTATGGCTTCATTCCACATGGATGGAAATTCATTTTCAGTCCAGATCCTATTAAACAAAAGCAATAAGTTCGATAGGGAATCTGGACTTAAGTGTTGAAGCATAAGATAGCTGATTCCATCAGGTCCTGGGCTGGTATTATTGGCCTGCTGTAATGCTTTCTTCAATTCTGACATCTGAAATTCACAGTTGTAAGGTAAGGCTTGTCCCTGATTGAAACGAATTGAATTTCGCTCAGCACGACTCTTAGTCCTTAAAAACGAAGGACTGTAAGAGTCAGTGCTTGAGACATTAGCAAAAGTTTCACCAAGGACGTTAGCGATTTCCTTAGGAGAAGAATGTAAAGCAGCTCTGGTTTTTAATATCGGAATGGAAAATTCCTTATAAATTCCATTGGCTGCTTTTACTTTTCTCCACAACTGCTTACAGGATGCAGAAGATGTTATAGAAGAAACATAGCGAGACCAAGATTCCTTCTGACTATGACGACGAGCTCTGCGAGGCAATGCTTTTGCTCTCTTAAAGGCAATTAAATTCTCCGTTGTGGGGTATCTACGGAATAATCCCCATAACTTCCTTTGTTTTTTAAATGTTTTTTGACACTCATTATTCCACCATGGTTTGCAACGCCTTTTTATAATAGAAGAACTTTTAGGAATAGCAGTATCAGCTGCACCTATAATTGTTTCGGTGACTTTTTGAACGGCATTATCAATATCCTCGATCAAAACCATTGTATCATCAATGACTGCCAATTGAGTAAATAAAGGCCAATCTGCCCGACTGTACACGTAAGTAGGTAGACGTTGTCCTACACTACTACCTCCAGTCTGGGAGATGACAAGAGGGAAATGATCGCTGTTATGCAGATCATTTCCCACTGTTAAATTCAACAATGGCAGGAGTGAAGGTGAACAAATGGCGAGATCGAGAGAATGAAATGTTCTTGTGGGTAGGTGGAAATATGTCTTCTCGTCGGTATTGATCAGACAGAGGCAATTATCAGAAATAAATTGCTCTATCTGACGACCGCGAGAATTCGTATCACTACTACCCCACAAAGAATTATGTCCGTTAAAGTCACCTACTAACAGAAATGGTGTAGGTTGTTGTTGTTGTTTGGTTGGGTTTTGTGGCGCAAGGTCCAAGAAGGACAAGCTGCGCCAAAAATTAAATTTTAGAAGAAAATCTTTCTAAGCAAAACCCAAACTCAACGTTAAAAAGTTAAAACACAAAAAACCGTGTATATGATCAAATTAAAATGTAAATGATTATAATGGAAAATTAAAGTAAAAGTAAAATTTCATAAAATTGATGTTATAAAAATTTAAATAAAATGAAAAAATCCAATCGCCCTTAAAAAGGCAAAAAGATTTCTGTGGGGTGGCTCCCCCACCAAATCAAAAAGAGTTAAAATATCGGTTTGAAAAAATATAAAACGGTAAGAGTTAAAAGTAGGGCATGAAATTAAAATATGAAATACAGTAAATGGTTCATCACACGTTTCACACCATGGATTTAATTCACTTAAAAACAAATGTCTGTGTGTGAAACGTGTGTGTCCGATACGAAGGCGAGTTAATCGAACATCGGCACTTCGTAACGGTAAAACTGATGATGGAATGAGGTATGGGAAAATGGCACGTAATTTATTGGAGACCTGCATACTCCATGACTCCTGCCAGAGAGAATTTACAATTCTTTTTACAACCCTTCTCACGTCGAAAAGAGGGACAGATGAATGGAGTAAAGACGATGCAGCTTTAGCGGCTGCATCAGCCTTTTCATTTCCCTCTAGACCTACATGACCTGGGATCCAACAGAAAATGATGTTATAACCCTTGCCAGCAAGGGAATCCAATGCTCCAAAAATCTGAGACACAACTGGATGATAATTGTTATAGTTTTTCAACGCTTCTAAAACACTCAAACTGTCAGTATATATACAGATTTTATAAAATTGCTCTGTATTCACTAGCTGAAGGGCTTGATGAATAGCCGTAGCTTCGGCGGTGAAGACGGAGCAGGACGAATGGAGGCTGTAACCATAAATGGTGTCAGCATAAAATATGCCACAGCCAACATGTCCTGCAGTTTTTGAACCATCCGTGAATACAGGCATGTACGATGAATACTGACAGCGATGATGTAGATATAGCTGTTGAAAAACTGTTGAAGTTGTGTACGATTTTGTAAATTGAGCAAATGGATTAATAATAGTTATCTGTGGATCATACCAGGGTGGATGTAAATGTAAGTCCGTTTTAATAAAACGGACATCATATAGGTCTGTTAAATACAATTGATTTTTAGTTCGAGTGAGAAAAGGTTGGATGCTGGATGATCGAGCATCATATAGTCTCTGTAATGCAGGAGAAATGGCCAAGGATTGTATAGGATGGTTTCGGTCAGACATGACCTTTGCGTAATAATTGAGAGACAGCTGCATCCGTCTCAGGTCCAAAGGCAATTGTTGGCAAATCGCATAAAGACTCTGGACGGGTGATGTGCGGAATGCGCCTGAACAGATTCTCAAAGCAGAGTGATGCACAGTGTCCAATCTGCGTAAAACTGAAGACCTAGCAGATCCATATACAACACTTCCGTAGTCAATACGAGACAAAATGAGTGCTTGGTAGACCCGAAGGAGTGACAAGCGATCAGCACCCCAAGATGTATTTGACAACACCTTGAGGATATTAAGCGATCGCTCGCACTTCTTCCGCAGATGTAATACATGCGGAAGAAAGGTCAACTTTCGGTCAAATATCACACCAAGAAATTTAATCTCGTTGACTACAGGTATTTGTGTGTTGTTCAGTATGATAACAGGATCATTGTGTATGCTGGTCTTCCTGCAGAAATGGACA
>JAPDSC010142512.1:0-10006 GCA_026290005.1 Latrodectus geometricus
ATTATATAAATGTTTAAACAAAATATTAATATGAGCACAAATAAATACATGTTTAATATTTAAAATTCCAATATAAAATATTAGATCAGAAATCCAAAATACAATATAAAACAGATTTCAGTTTTTAAATCATCAACAATATTCACATTAACAAAAAATAATAAAATCAAAATCCGAAATTTGAAATATATGAAAAAAGTATTTACAAGCACCATATGAGAGAACCTTTGCTTTAGATTCAGTTAGAGAAATTGATGAAATACTAAAATACAATTTGTGTTTTGCATTTTATTTCTCTATTTTTTTTATTTATTATAAATGCCCGGAAAATTGGCTAAACCACTTTAGTGCTCTGGTCTACAAATACCTCTGAACAGTACATATTAAAAGTACAAGTGTGGGACATGAAGTCAAGATGATTTGATCTTGTTAACACAAAGGACAGAAGGGAGAGAACTCCATAGTTTCACTCAAAGTGTCACACTTGCACTTCTAGAAAAACAGGAATATTTTTTTACCCCTTAATCAGGAAAGCCCAAAGCTTACTGACAATTTGCAAAATCAGAATTACAATGGATGTCACTGAACCATCTGTGACAATAATCTGTGTGCAATAGTTATAAGTGACAGTAAAATACAGTAATATATCCTTATTAAATACTTAAATTTTAATACTTTATAAATTACATCAGATCTAAGCACGATTTTTTCAATTTTAAATAAAAAACATAATAAAAAAATATTTAGATTTCTCAGACAAATTCATAATTTCTCTGCTTCTTACACAAATCTGCAGTTTTCCTGTCTTTGCCTACTATTTACAAGTTCTCTGAATTTCAAACTTTCTAAATTTGTAAGAATCTTGGTAATTCACTAGTTTTAAACCTTTAAGTTTTATGAAAAACATGAAACATTGAGATAATCCTTAATAAACTTACAAATGTGAAGGAACTAAAACATACTTGTAATTTAATTCTGCAGCATATTTAACAGCAGCATACATCAAGTAGCTTTTAGCATGTTCACTCTGCCCTTCAATGAGAATAACAGGTAACAATGCATCGTCATGAGCTTGAATTTGCTTACTTCTATAAGTAGTATCTATACAATTATGTATCATATCAATTTCTATCATTTTTCGAGATCCAGAACTTGATTCTATAGGGAGACTCCATAAACTCATACTTGGAGCTTTTCTGCAAGAATATAGAAAAGTTGGTCAATTAATGAAATATAATGTAGAGAAAAAGTAAGTTTTAATTTGTTAAAAAAAATAAATAATACAAATTATAAGAAATACAAAAATTCTAATGATTCCAACATGAAAAAGTGGGAAAAATAAGAACCTTATATTATATTCATCTATTGTATCCATAATAAAGAATGTTTCCATGGTGTAAGCATATGACAATTCTAACTAATCTAACTTTTTCATTATAAATGGAACTGACGAAGGTGCAAATGTTTACTCAATTTTTTCGGGCTCATGTGGGCATTCAATATTTGTCATCAAACTAATGGTGCCAATGATTAAATTAACTTTTTATTGAGAAAAATTTGATGTTATTTGAAATATTATTCGATATGGATATCTTCTAGCTTTCATAAGAGACAAGGTGATTATCAAATTTCAGTGTAAGACTTTAAAAACATGTTAGCACATTTATTTGAATATAATTTAAATATTCATGTTTTTTAATGAAATAAATTTATTAAATTTATTATTTTCAATGCTAGAAAATGATACGATTTATTGGAAGAAAGCAATTCAAGTTAACTTTTTTCAAGGGAAAAATAAAAATCTAAAAATTTCTTTTCTACATCTTTGGTTTATCAGGCAAATATTTAAATTATTTCAAGAATTATATTTAATGTATTGTGTGGCTAGAAGATGATTTCAAGAAGTGCACAGTAACCTTATGTTATTTATTTTGTGTTATTTATTTAACTTATGTTATTATTTAATTTATGTTATTAACCTTATGTCATTTATTTAAGAAGTGCACAGTAACCTTATATTATTTATTTTCATAGAAGTAAAAATTATCAGTAAGAATAATTCTTTAGAATAGCTTTCTACAAGGAATTGCACTTACTATTTTTTAATTTCCTTAAAATGATTCTACAACTAAAAAAAATCAAATGAAACTTATCATTCATATTATGAAATATTCTCTCACTGATGTTTTCATTTAATGATTCTAAAAATTTAGTATGCAATATATATTATTATTATTTTTAATTTGAATAGTGAATAGTTTATAAATTTTTTGAGTAATTAGTTAGCATAACTTTCAACTTTCTATATTAATAATTCAAATATTATGATTTAAAAATCACATAGTAATGTTTAAATAACTTAAATAACAGTATCAAGATTAAAAATTAAAAAAATGTATGCATATGTCAACTTTTATGAAAAAATTTGTATATAAAAAAACTATTGCTCCAAAATAAGAATATCTTAATTGTCAAATACATAAAAATATACAAGGGTTGTTAAAGATAATGGAAAAACCTCACCAAAAATAGAGACATCAATAAATATTAAATTAAATAACTACCAGCTTTTTGTACTACACTGTTGCTTATAGTTTCAATGGTGTATGTGAGTGTATTGTAAATCATTGTTTGCCTTATTTGAATTCAGATGAAGCTAGAATGAGACTCATCACAGTTCTAAAGAGACCAGAAAGTGATAGCCTGCCTCATCATTGGATTAGTAAGCACAGTTGTTAGGGATATCAATAAGCACTAGGACAAAAGTCATGATACCATCTAACAATCAAAAGTCATGATACCATCTGCAGAATAATACTTGTGACACAAAACTGTGAAAGGAAACCAAACTTATAGCAAGACATTAAGAAGAGATTTTGCCAACAGCAAGAAAACCCCATCAGAAAAGGCACTACTGAGCTGAATGAACATCTATAGAATGTAATACTGATACACAGTTCAAAAGGAATCACAAAAACAAAATCTTTGGTGCAGAGCTGCAATTTTAAAATCCCATGGGACAGAATGGGAAATGGAGAATACAGTGGTGTAAGTACTTGGAATGCAGACCAATAGAAATGTCTTTTTTTCTGATGAAAACAATTTGCCCTATTCCTTCCCACCAGGGATGGATTTAAATTTGGTAAATCCCTACAGAAGCTTACGATTCAGATTGTCTTCTTTCTAAAATGAACCATTTTGAAATGGCTTTGGTCCTCATCTTATGGTTTGATGAAGGTTCCCCTATCACAATTAATCCTAGATTGTCTTTAATAAGAAATAACACCATGAAGTTTGTCCATCAACAAATAAATATAATATTTTTTGTTATTGTATTTATATATTATAGAGTTTGTTTTATCAACATTTTAATCACTGTTTTATACATTGCTACCTTGATGAGCGGTATGTATGATCACATGTGTGCACAGTATATTGTTAACTTTAAAAATGATATTTTTTTGTATAATAGCAATCAATGCTTGAGCTAAATTTGATAAAAATTTGCACAACAATTCTGGAAATAATTTATTAAATTCCAAAATTCTCTTTACTTTGAATACTAGTATAATTCCTTTGTGCACTGAACTGTAACTAAGTTAACTTAAAATATTAATATGTTCAGTGTTAAAATAAATATTAATTATAAAAACGCCAATCATAATATAAATAAGCAAAAGCTGTAGAAGAAATTGAAAACTAAATTAAAAAATGTAGATGTATAAATTAAGGTACCCCAATTTTGTAAAAATATACTAAGCTCTAAAATCTTTATAATATATTTCACAGAATCTCATGCTTCAAATTCAAAATACTTTTTATGCTGAATTCTATATGCATATACAGATCCAGTTGAATCAAAGCCTTTCAGTTTTCTGGTGGGTAATTCAACAAAACTTGCATTACCAAGTTCTGCACGACTCAGATGAAATGTATCAGCATCTAGAGAAATGGGCTCATCAGCATATGAAATCATCAGTCGAGCAGCCATATTAACACAGCTTCCAATTACTATAATAAATAATCAGTTGGCATATTATATATAAAATTCAACTATTAAAATTATTAAATACAATATTTAATAACTTTAATAGTTGAATTTTATATAAGTTATTAATGAGATAGAAAAGATTTCATTTTTGTTTGTGTCAGGACAGTCTATAAGTTGAGATTACAAAATGTTTTAAGGCATGAAATTAACTAATTTTTTCTGCACCAGATGTTATTTAAAATTAAGGCAGAGTTTATAACATTAATGAATGAACTTAATTGGCCATAATGAAATTAATTGCAGAGAAGAGCTGAAAATCTTTGATTTTAGTACTTTTAAAAGCTATGTCAATTGTATATATACAGGGAAATATTAAATGAATACATTACCAAAATAGAAAAATGAAAATTTAAAGGAGGATTTCCTTTATAAGATTAAAAGAAATATAATTTATGAACACCACAAATAATGATAAAATATTACTTAAAAACAGATTCAAATTTATAACCTATATATATTAAAATAGAATATATATTAAATAAATAACTTATTTTAAAAATTAATAATTTAATGTATATAATAAAAATAAGAGGCACATAGTTTTAACTATGTTGTAATAATTTTAATAAATATAAAACTTCTGTAAATCATATTTTGAAAATATACATAGATATTACTTTCAGACTTTTTACTTTTCTCTTTATTTGAGTCATGGGTTTTAAAAACTAATTTTACGGTCTTTATAAAAAAATAAAAAATAAAATCTATTATACTTTTTTGCCTCCAAGAAAAAATGGTAAATTTCCTACAATCTTGTTTTAATTACCTTGTTAAGTGAAAATTTGATCATAATAACTACAATTCTTAACTAATATTTTTAAATAAACTTTTATGAATAAAAAAACATCTTGGAAATAAACCAACTTATTAATTATAAATTTAGCTGGAAAACTTTGAAAATGCTTATTCAATAATATAAATACATTTGAATAAAAAATGTACAATAACCTAAGATAAATATAAATTAATAGTTATATGATGCTTACAATTATAACTCATTAACAAAACTTTTGAATTATGTTATTTACAGAATTAAAAATCGAAAGTTACTTCTAAACAATTATATATAAGAGAAAAAAATTAACAAACATATTACTTTATAAAGTGTAATTTCTTTGAGGAACAGGATTCATGTAGTTAAGGATTATAACCAAATATCATATTTTATTCACACACTGAAAACTTTATTGGGTTAAATTGCGCTTTAGGTCCCCTACTTCGCCAACTCGTGAATTTGAAGAGCTTTTTTGCGCATGCTCATTAATTACTCTTTTGTTTTAGCCTTTTCATTCGTTGCTAATTAAGTTTCACTTTGTAATAGGGGTAGAATTTTCATCATAGCATCGGCGATTTTGAAAATGCGCCAAGTAGGGGACCTAAAGCACATTTTCACCCTTTATTGGTATGACAAATTAATTTGAAATACTTAAAAATTAAGAACATCATACGGTGATAAAAAACCTTTCAATTTTTTAAAATTATTTTTTACATTAATTTCCAAAAGATTATTAATTACTTTTAGAAAATTATATTTCTTCAAACAGATAATAAATTAAACCAACGAGAATTTCAGAAAAACACCAATATTTAAATAGGAGAGAATGAAATTTTTACACTGTTTAAAACTAGTGCATAAACGTCACTTTAATTAGAGTTTTTAACTTGATAAAATTCATAATCTATTCAAAAAATTCCTTGCAAATTTAAGTATAATTAAAATTTTATAAATCATATAAATCTGTTTTTGCATGTGAATTTTATTTTAATGTTCTGATAATTTGCACAAATGTGGTCTCGAAGGCAATTAATTGAATAATAGCCATAGTGTGGTATTTGCTTTCATATATTTATATAACTGTTATTATTTGATTAGAAATATTTGTATTGAAATTATTTGAAGTAAATTTATTTAATTTTATAATAGAATATACTTACCGTGGTTTTCATCACCATTTGGGGTCCAGCAAAAATTAGCATTTCCCATATAAAATTATTTTATTTTTCAACAGAGTTTGAGTAATAATTAGATCTCTTATTTAAAGTTATAAGCTAGTTTTAAAAAATAATACACTTCAAGAATTGTAGAAAACAAAGATGCAATATTAGTTTATTTCTTAAATAAAATAAACAGAAAAGCAGACCAACAATGATACTATTAATAAAAATGCCAAAAACAAATGTTTCTATCATTTTTAGAATAAAAAATTCTGTGATACTAAAAGCAACATAGAATAAATAAATTTAAATAAAACTAATAACGTATAATTTAATGATATTTAACATCATATTATATAAATTATTTTTCTACAAGTATAAAAAAATTTGAATTACAATTTCTTTTTTTTAATTTTAACAATTTTTTTCCTATGATTTACAGACTTTAAAAGAAAATTATTATTGAATCTTAAGGGAGAAAATATTAATTTTTAATTCACTGGATATTAAATATTATATTACAAACTTAATATCTTTCATAAAATATTTTTTAAAATTTTTTAAAAATGAATTGCATTTAAAAATCACTTATTATTATTTTTTTTTGGCACAATTCAACATATAAAAATGAAAAAATCAAAAGTAAATGCAATTTAAAGGGAAAAATACATGATTTGAATATTTTTAAATTAATGGGCATTTGAATTTTAATAATGAAAAACATAATTTAAAAAGATAAATATAATACAAAAGGTTCTATGCACAATATTTCTTTACCTGTATATTCTTGACGCTGAGGATGCCCAACTAATCCGCAATAACATGTTCCACTAGAAACACCAATTGAAACAGATCTGAAAAAAAAATCAAACATTTATTTATTTGATAATTATAACTAAAATATGTCATTACAATTGTAGCGGATAATAATTTATAGCAGAATTAAAATAGGAATGGTGGAAGATAATGGAAAACAACGTGTTACATCACTGGAGAGTCTCATCCTTTGGTTTTGTTAACAAATGTTAATATTAAAATATCAAATTAAATTACTCTTATGAATGACTCTCATTAAACATATTACAGAATTATTCAATAAAGATGAGATAAAGATAGTTGAGTAGTTGATACACACATTATTGATGGTTTAAAATGCATGTACGAATTCACTCCCTACAATTCTCCCAATTTCAAATAATTTTTAATATAAGAAATACTAAAATTTATAAAATTATATGGGATATAATTTTATTGATTTAATGACAAAATATGTAACAGAAGATTAATATACATATTAAAGTGAATAAAAAATTGGCAGGAATATCACCCTTTGTCTGAACTTCTGCTTGCATTTATGTAGAAATGAAAAATACAGATTTTGAAAAAATGTACAAGAAAATTCACAACGTAATGCAGAATGAGTTAAGATCAAATCATTTTCTTCCTGATTCAGGAATTGAATAGGGGCTTTAATGTCTAAAATATTTTTCAACTGCTCGGTCAAGTGGAAATCAGAAAACTAAAGTGATTTTGCAAAGCATTTTATGCGACGGATATTAATTGGCACTTGGAAATAATATACATAAACTGTAGATAGGATGGAAAAATTATTGGCAGAGCAATTGAAATAATGATCAATTTGATCTTACCACATATAAGAATCTCACTTAAGTGAAATTAAAAAAAAACGCAAGATATTCCAGGCCAAAATAAAGTCTTAAAGTAATTTAAAATACTCCACTGTAAAATCTTTTATTTAAATTTAGTGCCATAAAATCAAATAAGAAATTTACATTGAGATATATCACAATTTTTACTATAGTTTTTATTGGAAAAATACTCACTTTTTAAGAGCAGTAATTTTGTTAACAATATCATTAGCACAAAGTAAACTTCTGGCAGCATCATTTGCATGTTTTAAACCAGGTATCCCAAATACAACTAAATATGTACAGCCCTTAAAGAAGTTATACAAATATAAAATTTAAAATTTAATTTTGAAAAATAAAAAATATCATTTTTCAAATATTTTCTTGCTACATTTTAAATAAAAATGAATGAATGTGTCATAATGTCCAAAATTAAAGAACAAAGCAGAATTTATTTCACAATTAAAAATAAATATCTCCTGCATAAAAGTAAGCATTTAATATAATAAACATATTTCAAAATGCGTGCAGAACAATTAACTTAATCTGAACAAAATTTTATTTAAAATGAATGAAGGAATATTTAAGATACTAACAATATCATTAAACACAAAATAAATGCAATATTTTAAACCTCAATGAAAACAAATTTCATTTTAGATTAATATTGCTTTTTAGCTAATCATAATCATAAAGCATCACTTTTTGACTACAAAATTAATTCATTTCAAAATTAAGTCATTTAAACATAAAAAATATGTTATAAAAATTGGAAACTACAATTTTTGAGAGACATAATTTAAATTTGTTCGACTGTCATTCTTGATTATTTGTTGAAAATATTTTTTACTTGATTATTTGACTGAAAATATCTCTAAAGTTAAATATTTAATGTTATTGACCAATTTTTATTTATAATACTATTTTTCTTTTAACACTAAAAAATTTAGATAATTAGTATAGTAAAACTATTAATTAAAATTTAAAGCAATTACAACAATAAGATTAACATTAATAACTGTTTCAGAAAATATAATTTTATTTGATATATGAATATTATCATTTAAAAATCAATCATTGTTGACATCACAGAAATTATAGTTATTCCTAATTTTGTGAAATCATACATAAAGCTGGTCCTCCAAAATTCAACACTCTGAAGAATACACACAAATCATATGAAATTCATATTATGAATTTACATTGATTAGATATGCAAATCATTTGTCTTGCAGAGTGTACATTATAGGTAACTGTAGAGTTACCAAAAAGTATCAAATAAAAGCAGAAGAGATTGCTAATATAAAAGGCAACAATTGTTTTTGAGCAATTTTTTTGTACTCTATTTAATTGTATCTCATATAAGACATTGTGTGTCTTTCAAGAAATTTTATGAGTTCAATTGTGGAAGAATAGTTAATAGAAACTGCAGATTATCCTAAAGAGAAATTGGTTATCGTGTTGGATGAAATCAAGAAATTGTGACATGAATTTGTAATCGCTAGGTACAGGAGGGAATCGCGAATGTTCCCCAAAGTATCAATTGCTTTGCTTACCCTTGATTCAAAAGCAAACGTTGTACAATATACTTCCCTATACCTAACCTGGAATAAAACTATAAATTTTCGTACTGTTAATGGTGCAATAAATAATGACATGAACAAAGGAAATAAATGATACTCCATTACTGAATGAATTTAGCTTCTGCACCAATGCCACAAAGATTACATTGGAGTCTTTCGAAACTTTGTGAAAAGACTTCTAAATTGTTACATTAAGAACAGCCGCACTAGTCCTGCATCCAGTATTATGGTTTAAAGTGGTAAGAAATTTTTTAATATGATAAGTGAAATAAAAATAAAACTCGACGATTATTTTAATTTACTTCAAATCTGGTAAATATCAGTGTTTGAAATTTAACAAATTCATATAAACATAATAAATTATTATAAAAACAATTTTGAACTTATAAGCAAAAATATATTCATTTAACTACATAAACAGTTTTACCACGTAAGGGTTACTATTGAAATTTAAAAAAAATATTGAATCACTTTTACTTCTATTTTTTTATTTAATTGAGGAAAAAAGTTGGGAAAGCAGGAAAGCTACAGTTAAAAATACTGTAAAAATATTTTTAATTCAAAACAGTAAATTTAATTTAAGTTTTAAGAAAAATACATTCTTTTAACAATTTAAAAGTTTTGTATTAGATGGGATAAACTATTTATTAAACAAAAAATCAATAATAATTCATAAGATGCAAAACTATAAAAATATAATAAAATTTAACTTTAGCAAACTTTAATATATTATATTTTTAACAACATTCATTATGTTCAAAATAAACAGTTTCTATTTATTTGAAAAT
>JAPDSC010142517.1:27942-41646 GCA_026290005.1 Latrodectus geometricus
TTTTTTTTTTATGCTTTTTTCTGTTTCTTTAAGCTGTTTGTAAGGGAAAAAATGATTTGTTCGTCTGCCATCTTTATCGAGCACGAAGTGAAATGAAGATGTTGAAGGCATTTAACTGAGTACAGAAAAAGATTATTCACCCATTATACTGGATCGAAGAAAAAGAAGTTATTTGCTGGAGTTATAATTGCGTTTTGATTTCAATAGTAAATATTGATTTTATTTCCAATTCTACCAATGAATGAGTTTTAAAGTATAATTAAAGAGTTTTGCGTATAAAAATGTGGATAAGAGAGCCGCAGTCTATTGAAAAGTTTATTTTCCATTATATCTTGTCTCGTTATTAGAAGAATATTATTAAAATATTGTAGCTCGGTGCAATTCATTTAATGTAATAGCTAGTTAGCGAGCAACGATGACATTTTTAATAATAAGTTACTAAGAATTTTAACAAAGAAGTTTTTGTACTTAATAAGATTTAATATATTAAATTTTAAAATATACAATATTTAAAGAAAAATATGGTAGATTTATTATAAACTATCCAGATCTTAATACATAAAAGTCTCATGTATTCCGATAAATTTTCTTTGTCCTTTTTCTTCTTCGTTTTTTTTTTTTTTTTTTTTTTTTTTTTTTTTTTTTTTTTTTTTTTTTGTAAGTGTTTTTTATATGTGATAAATTTAACAAATAGTGTTAAATAATATACATTGCAATTGACAGTATATTATATTGCAATAACATATTATTGCAGTACAACATATTGTATTTAATTTCACTTTCGTTCGATTTTATTTTCTCGGTTTTTATTTATCGATTTTTAGTAAGAATGATTGTTCTGAACTAATTGAATTATAAAATAGAGTGGAACAATTGAGAACAAAGTTGAATGTAAAAATTTTTAAATGAGGGTGTTAATAAACAATTTAGATTATTAAAAATAATATTTTTAATAATGTAAATTGTTTATTAATTTTAATTCTCCCATTGACTTTAAATATATTAAAAATCAAAAATGCTCATTGCATTCTTCTTCTTCTTGATGAGCCAAGAATGAGAATTTTTTTCCAATCCAATCTATATTTTTGGTAATTGATCTCTTTTATTTAATATTAGGATTTTAAAATCTCTAAGTACACAATCCGTCCATCTCAACCTTGTCCTACCTCTTTTTCGGTTAGACTATAGTTTAGGGTGCCCCTTTAATTCTCGCCAAGTTGTGATCGCGATTGAACACCAAGCTGGGCAAAACCAAGTCGTGTTCTGATTGGTTTAGGTCCAGTCGAGGCTCTGATTGGTTTATCGTTTTTAGAATTTTGAAAATTCAACGGACGCATTATTTTTGAATGTTCAACCATACCTGTTAGCATTGTGATCGGCGCGAACAGGAATGGCGCCAAAAAAAATTCATAAGTTCGCCAAAGACTCTAAAGAGTATAGTTTTACCTCTTTTTCTACTTCCCAAAGGTTTATAAGTGAAACTTTAAATGTTAATGATAAGGGGCTTATTCTGCATAAGTGGCCCTCAAATTTCATGTGACTACTCTTAATAAATTTGATGGTATCTATAAACTTAAATAATTTATACAGTTCAAAATTATGTTGACATCTTCAGAATTCATTTTCATTCACAGCATCAAAGATTCATCTCAGAACTTTTCGCTCAAAGATAACATTCATAGTTCAAAATAGAAAAGTAGTTTTCTTCAAATGAGCTAATGTACTATGATATTTTGATAAAAGATAGCCAGAAATGGTGATCTAAAAACAAGACATTTTTACATCTGAAAATACAACAAACGCATCAACTTCTTCTTTATTTAAAAAAATTTGCTCTTTACCAAAGTTTTCACTATAAATTACATGTTTATTGTTACAACTTTATCAAACCAAAAATACACATAATAAAGTACTCTTAAAAAATAACTTTCATAAGAAATTCTGAATTCAATAACAATTCTAAACTGCTGAAGAAACATTTTTAATGATTGCCGTCGAAGCTCTTGAAATATATGTATATATCACCCAACAATAGAAGATTCTCCTAGATAATTAATGCTCTAGGAGAATTTGACGACAGTAATGAACAATGCGGAAGTTGATAATTTTCTTAAACAACCTAAAAAAACTAAATGTTTGTCGTGAATCAGCCCACCTATTTATACTGAAAGCAAGTGTATCATTATATCTAATGGCAAAAAAACTAGAAATGGGCGATATACAAATTGAAATTAGCTTAAGCCAACGTAATGTCTTGAACTGTGAGGTCAAGGTATGCGAATAAAAAAGCAACAGCAATGAAATTTTGAAAACATAATGACTTTTGTGACATTTCATGTAATTGATTTTCAAATCTGTTCCTTGTTTACTGGAAATTATATAGCATTATAATGTACTCACTTTATTGAAGTAGATATTTTTGTTTTTGGATGATGTTATGTTTAATTCAAATATAAATGAAATTTTTTTTTATTTATCGTTAAAATAACTTAAAGCAGTGATTTGACTGTAATTGAATAAAATAATATTAAATTTCAAAATCTCTAAGTATTTATTCGAATAAATTTTTTACATTAAAATATTATATTAAAATTTCATTAGTCAATAATTTCATGAATGTAGGAAAAATAATTTCTTATGATGATTGAAATCATCAAAAATGTTTTGCTTTTATTCCTAAAGTTATTTTTTACTTTTTAGCTAACCTGTTAAGTTTAGTATTATTGGTTTGGGTTAAGCAAACACATTTTATTTTACGATAATAAATTATGTAAATAATTATTAATAAATATTAAATAAAAAATTTAATACTTATAGATATAAATTTTAACGTTTTAGTTATATTTGATTCTTTAAAAAAAAAATTAATTTTTCAAAAAAATCTTTAAGCCATTACGCTTAACATCATACGAATTTGAAAATGTCATTTTATAAAACTCATATGATGAATATAGAAAGTGGCATTCATACATAAATAACACTGAATGGGGTTTTAAAAATTTAAAAGTAAGAATCTATTAAAAAAAATAATCTAAAATAACAGAATAAGTTTTGAGAATTTTCTGCAAAAATTTAAATAGAATTGAAAATATTTTTTTACGAAATTTTTTTTTACATTTCCCACTAAAGTCAAATAATAAAAAACGTTCTCTATAGGTGTCGAAATCATAAAAAAATTACTTATTTTAATATAATTTAATTATTTTAAATTATTTATTAATAATTTACAGTAATTAATTTAAATTATTAAAATTGTAAAATTATTATAAATTGTATATTAATTATTATTGTAAAATATTTTCTTATAAAGATAAATTACTTACAATTATAAAGTAAATTATAAAAGAAAATAGTAATAAATTTCTTATAAATATTTTTTTGTAAAATATACTTATTAAGTTTCAAGCTTTTTATATATTTTTACAGATTAGATAAAAAAAAAAAAAAAAAAAAAGAGAGAGAGAGAGAGAGAGAGAGAGAGAGAGAGAGAGAGATAGTTAAACTGATTTATGATGATTTTTGTAGCTTGTTTTTAGTTTAAGAAAATGAGTTTAATTGAAAAAATTATTTATTTTTTTCTGTCCTAAATTTTAAGTTGGAAAATATTTTTAGAAAAGTATGTAATATAGTGTCACTTGTTTATACAGATCCTTATATTGATATCAAAATTAAACTTTATTCGTATGTTGTTTATTAGTAAACTTTGGTAAATAAAAAAATTTCATATTTATATAAAAATTCGAACAATCAATATTTTTATAAATTAGATTAAAAAAGGAAAAAAAAAGAAAATTTAAATCTTCCTTGCCGATTTAAACTAACCATAAAGTGAATGTTTTGTCTTGTCTTTTTAATTTTGTTATTCTTCTGTTCTATTGTCAAGATCCTAATGGCTCCAGTCAATGGAAAATAACTTCTCAAACCAATGTTTGGTCTTTACATATGGAATTGACTTATTAACAAAATGAACTTCCACAATATTTTTAATTTCGATTTTCAAAGAGTTCAAGCCACAGAGACGGACTCAATGTTATGTTTTTCGCGAACTTGGAACAATCAATGTTTTACGCACAAAATGATCTTCAAATCTTGAATTCCAATTGAAAGAGTCATCAGGCGAAAATGATGCAATGTTTTCGAAACTATTCAGCTATGGTTAAATGACTTGTGTCAACATGAGCATTGCTGAAATTCATTGGCAATTGCTTGAAACCATGATTATCTCTGTCTCGTAACAATCAACTTAACGCACAATAAAATCTATTGTAAATTTTTATAAAAAAATTTGCTTCTACAGAATAATTTTTAAAATATTAGATACTCTGTACATGAAGTACCCAAGATTTAAGTTTGATATTGTGTACATTCAAAGTTTTTCACAAAAATGCATTAATAACGTGACAAAAGGATTTTTAAATAGTGAGAAATAAAAACAAAATTTTCATAAGTCAGCATTCCAACTTTTTTGTTATGAAATATTAATGTATATGGTGTACAAAAATTATATGAACATATATTTTTGAATAGATACAAACACTTATTATGATTTATTTAGTGCTTGCATAAGCAATCAAATTTTAATAGTTAATGTGCCTTACATGCTACATGAAAAAAATTTATCTTTACTCAATGATTAATAAGTATTTATTTTTTTAATAGCGGTATCGAGACAAAATCTCCAAGAATATATAAAATAACCAATCCCATTAAGATATTCAACAAAATTTTCATTCCAATTGCTCTTTGAAAATCTAATTTCACTGACAAATTTACCTGTTTTTGATTGGTGAACAAATTGTATATTCAGGTGAAAACGATTATTTGTTTAACTCACAGACCAATTATAAGTAAAATAAAGGGACGTACACATGATCGCAACTGTAACGAAAGAAATAACTACTTTTTGGTTAAAAATTATATTGTCATATGTTTTTAATTGGAAAATTTTTCATTCCAATTGCTCAATGAAGATCTAATTTCACTGACAAATTTACTTTTTTTTTATTAGTGGACAAAATTGTATATTCAGTATTATTGGTGAAAACGATTATTGTTTAACTCACAGACCAATTATAAGTAAAATAAAGTGGTGTACACATGATCTCAACTGTAACGAAAGAAACAACCACTTTTTGGTTAAAAACTTATAATGTCAGATGTATTTAATTGGAAAAAGAAACATATATGTTTGTATATCTTTTATTGTATTTGTATATTTTTAGAAACATTGAAGTTTACTTGAAATTGAAAACTTTTTTATAGAAAATACGCAATGTGATTTTTTAAACGTCTTCAGAACTTTATTGTGATATATAAATAAATTTTGTTCACAATGTTTCCTCGATCATGAAAAGTATATAATATAGCAATAAACTTAACCATGTGACTACAGTTAAAAATTCAGAAGATTTAATGGAAGGAACAAATAACGCATAAAGTTATTAAAAACGGAAAGCACGTTATTTAAACTAAAATAATAGTAATTAGGTAAAATAATATAACATGTGGAATTGCAGTCAAATAAAAAAAGAATACAATATGTTGTTAAATTTACTTTTAATGACTTTATAATGAAAGAAATTTAATACGCTATTCGTAATTCAATGACATATTTAAATCTTGTACAATATTATTAATACTATTCGTATAACATTCATAATTTATTGACTTATTTTTAAGTTGCACTTTGTAAAATACTTTCTTTGTTGCATATTAATAAGTGAATATTGACACTGAAATTACTAACGAGACTGTGTAATTCTCTGATGGCACAAAATTAGAAAGTTTTCAATTTAAATTATTGTTATTGACATCTGACATTTATTTCAATACATCTTTCATATTTTTAAATGAACCTAATTATCATGATTTACTACTATCATTCTAATTTCATTCTCTGTTTGAAGTCAATTGTTTTAATTTAGTAGAATATAGCCCCATTATAAAAATAAGGAATAAAGTTTACAAACCAAGATCTTGTTTCTTGCTTTTGGTTTACGGTAAGAAAAACGATAATTTAAAAAAATGCTGAAATATTTTTTGCTATCAGAATGATCATATCAAGAACATGAAAATGTATTTCCTAAAATAATTATATTGATGATCTTATTCAAATATTGATTCATTTAAAATTGTATAGACGTAAGAACAATAGTTATTAAGAATAGTTTTGGAAAAATTAAACCTATTCTTTTTAAGATACAATATAATTGTAGATAAAATATTAAACCTTTGAGAAAGCTAGAGTCTACTAGAATAGTTTAAAAAATATTATATTTATATTTTAATTTAATATAATATTTCAGTTCCTGAAATTAGAAAAAGAATTATTGAAGCCAATCGCTGCTTCTTTGGTTTAAGAGCATTATCGAAATCTAACTTGATAACAAGAAAGACAAAGATCTTGCTGTATAAGGTACAGATCAAGTCGGTTTTGACTTATGCCTCTGAGACATGGACCTTAACAAAAAATGAAGAGAAGATATTAACGACCTTCGAAAGGAAGGCCCTGCGAACCATCTGTTCTCGATAATAACAACTGTAGAAAAAGATATAATTTTGAAATATTTGAGATTTTTAATGACAATGATATTATCAAGTCTATAAAACTAAGCAGAATGAGATGGGCAGGGCATGTAGTAAAAATGACGAACAGCATTAAAAGTTTTTAATGTTACCCCCTCTAATAAAAGACCAATAGGAAGGCCCAAAAAGATATGGAAAGGCTGTGTGGATGAGGACTTTGCCATCCTAAAATTAAAGAACTGGAGATCAATTGCTGGGAGAAAGGCAGATTGGGAAAAACTTCTGAGGAAGGCCCAGTTCCACAAAGGGATGTCGTGCCAATGTTGATGATGATAATATTTCAGTAATGAGTATTGCATTCTATATTTTATTTTTGTTATTGTAGTGTGGGATAAATTAATTTCCTAAAATGCTAAGACTATTATTAGATAGAAGGAATGAAATTGCTAATGAATAATGATTGAATGCATAAAATATTTTTAATATGACGGAAAATGGATAGTTGTTGATAAATTTGATTCAGAATCAGATTGAAAACAGAGTAGGTATCATTTATAACTAATTGACGCGTTTCATTTAATACCTTATTTTCATGAACGTAAACATACCTGTTCCAAATTAAACAACTTGAATTTAATATTTCCCTGAATCGAAAATGCACAAAATGATTATTAAAATGATTCCAATAAAGAAATCGCTCCCACAGAATTAGGGACGATTGAATCTTGCTTCATTTCATTTAGAGATTCGCCCCCCATCCCCATCTTTACTTCTGACTAAAGAAATTATTGCACCCAATAGATAATTAGAGAATATTATTAGAGCCATGTTCAATAACATTTCTCCCTGGCGAATTCTTTGAATCCTTTCTCGCCACCTCTTGCCTCCCTCCCCCCTACGAATGCAAAATTTTTCAAAGATGAGTTGAATGGAATCAAAAATCGGTAATGATCATTATCCTAGCTAATAAAACACGGTTCAATTTTAAAAGAGGCTCCGCGTCCTTCGCTCTCCCGTAAAACGGCACGCCGTTTATTATTTTCGAGAGAGGAAAAGTATTAAGAAGGAATTTCGGGATAGAAAATAACTCCAACGAATCGCGAGCCTCGCATTCAATCGAGAGCGCATTCCATGGCCAATCAAATTGACTTTTACTCGGAGACACAGGGGAGATTTAAATGCAGTTTTGCAAGTCGCAACCTTTTTCTCAACTGTTCTGGCATTCGATGGAATAGAATACAGTTGTCCATTATATTAGAGTTGCAAAATATGCATTGAGAGGACAGCGTTCCAAACTCGATCCTGCGATAAGTGGGCTTGGAGCAAACAAAAAAAGAAAGAAAATGCAAGCAATTTTAATTTAAGAGTCTTGTTGGTAGAAGATCATTGCTTTAGTAAACTAAAAGTTGGATTTCAGTTTCTCTCAAGTGCCTATTAAACATTCATATAACTCGTTTTTGCTTATTCTTTACAAGTAAATAAGCTAACGTAATTATTTATTTATTAATAATAAATAGATATTTTATCCAAAGATAGATATTTTATGAGCTTTAATACATAAATCAATGTATAAGGGCTGCTATCTATCTATCTATCGATATATATATATATATATATATATATATATATATATATATATATATATCTGCCTTAATATTGAAAACCTAACTTTTTTACTTTTTTTGATAGAAGTATGTTTTACATTGTTTTTCAAAATATTCTCCATGAAGATCAATACCTTATTCATGCTTTTGAACTGATTTTCAAAGTGGTTTTTCTTTTCCAATTGAGGTACCTCTAGAACATGCGTTTTAGATGCTCTTCTTCGAGTGTCCAATATCGTTGACCACATAATTTATTTTTGATGTCCAAATTTAAAAAAGTTGGGTGCCAAATTAGGGCAATATCCAACCAAATTATGACCCATCAATTCGATGTTTTGGACGGTCAAAATTTCTTGTGTTTGAACTGACGTGTGAGAGCTTGTATTATCATGTTGAAAAATGTTTTATATTTCAGCTTTTTACGAATTTCTCCGATAACTTCTGATAAAGATATGGTCCTGTACCATTCAGAATTGATTGTCCAGCGTTTATCTAGTTTCACTGTCGTCTCGTGATCATTAATGCAGAAGAAATAAGCAAGACTTTGCTTTGATGTACTCCTTGAATGAACAGCTTTTATTGGATTTGACTCATCTCGCAAGACCATACGGTTGATTTCTGTTTTATTTTAGGCTCTTATGAACATATATATGATTAGTCATTGGTTTAAAATTTATACACGTCATTCGATATACATTGAACATATATTTTCAACATTCCTTAGTAGCAATTGACACAAGCATTCTTTAGAGCAATTTTTTCAATTTGTGAATTTTTACGATATTTATCGCTAGTAAATTTTTTTTAAATTCCAATGTGATATTTTATCGACATTTGCCATATTAATAACCAAAACACTTAATCTCATGATAAATCCCATATCGATCTTATCTTATGGATACTTTCTGGTATTAGAACGAATAATGATGACCTCCACGGAATTCGTCCTTGAGCGAATAATGACAGCGATTGAATTCTATCAGCTTTTTATAATGCGGTAGGATAATGCTTTATCCTTGTATAAACCCTCTTATCACTCTTATTTCGATAATCCGAACTCTTCTTATCACTCTTATCGAAGCACTCTTATCTCGATAATCCATATTGAGGATTATGAAAAATAAATGCACGAAAATACTCCGAACCAGTTCCCTTTTTAGCTTGAGGTGAATGTTTCAATTTACTTTAAGCTACTCAAATCACTGTGAAATGGCAAAACATTCTAGAGAAATTTAAGAATATTAAATTACCATTTGGAAACGTCATCAATGGCCTAGCAATACTTAATGTAGCCAAAGCCAGAAATATATTTAGCAATACACATTTATGAGTACTTAATCCTTCGATGAATTGAAATATAAATATTACTATGCAATTGTTTAATTTAGTGTGATGAAAAAAATTCTCAAGTTTTACAAATTTCGATGATAGGGTCAGAATTCTTTAATTGGTTTCACACAATTAATAAAAAAATAATACAAATTAGAATATATTCAAGCATCTGATCATTGGCATTGCTAGGATTTTTATTAAGGGGATTAAAATTCGTTTCTGAGTAAAAACATTTCCTTAATCTTAAAAAAAAATTTTCTCAGTGAAATTCACTAAAAATGGACTAGAATAATTAGCTTAGTTAATTTGGAAAAAACCAAATCAACTAAGCAGACGAAAGCTTTTGTAAAAACTACTTAGCATTCTCCACGTATAATTCCCTTTTGGATCGACTTTCCATAGATAATGTACCATATTCTAGTGCCTTAAGAGAGGAAACCAGGAAAACTTTCCTACACTCATTTTGACATATGTGCATTCTGAATGCATAAGCTTATTTCATTTTCCTTTGTTCAACAATAACTGAAATCCCTAAGATTTTACACTGAAGAAATAGGTCTTACCACATAGGTTTTACTGCCACAAACTGACAGCCAACTGGCAAATTAGGTATAAGACTTTTGGTTTCTGCTGTGGGATACAACCCAAAGATTTAAAATCATCCGATATACTGACATCGCACATCATATATCTTAACAAAGAAATGAAAGATGTTGTAATACCTGTACGTTTGTCGCATATTACATTCTGGGAGAACTTTTCATTGATGAGTACTGTATCCTCTTATAACAAAGATGGAAATCTGGAAGTCTTCCAAGCACCCACTTGGAATATGTGGGCACAGATAATATAAATGAAACATTAAGATCTCCTTATTCAACAATTTCATATGTCGAACTTGGAACCATTCATTTCAAAGAAAAGAGTTTTGTTACTAGGTAATAGTGGCCTTTTCTTACACTAAAAGATGGATTTGAAAACTTGAATATATACAAGTAATCGGAAAGAATCAAAGTTGAAGTCGAACCAACTTATTTTGTCACGGTAATCCTAGTGTTGAAGTTAAATTTCATCAGTATTTGAGATAAAAACAAGATTATGCTTTACAAGCAATATGTATTATACATTCCATACCAAAAACATCTTTCTTTTAAACTTATGAGGTTGCATGTTTTATTCCATTAAAGTGGTTATGTGCACAGCTAGTTAAATTCAAATAATGCAATTTACTATTCTTAAAGAACAATTTATAGCTATTTTCTTAAAGGGTATTTTATCCTTGTATTTCAATCTTAAATTATGCTTAAAAAATTAATAGCGAATTTGTACTTACAATCTTAGACATTCATTTTTAAAATTCAACAGAGAAATCTGCATACAAAGCACATATTAAGACAATGATTTTCCTCAAAGGTTGGGCAATTAAGCTGTCCACACCATATACGCAATCTTTAAAATCTCCGTGTAGTTATCGACAATGACTACTCTGTGGAGATTATGCTTCGTATGCCATTAAAATGAAAGTAAAAATAACTGCTGCAAAACGCAATCTTACAATCGGATCTAGGATTTCATATCAATGCATGAATCTAGGACTTGTAGTGACGTCACGGAATTCTGCCTTCAATGTGCAGGTTGGTATTATATTCTAACGAAACCATGCCAGATCACACCAGACTTGCACAGATTGTCTCAAAATATGTGCCGTTCAATGATGCTCTTGGCCAGATGGTGTTTGCTTTTTGCTTTACAGGCTCTTATATGTTTGTTATCTAGTTGCACAGCAAATGTGGACTCATTTACAAAAATATACTAACAGATGAGTTAAGATTTATTTTCCTGAGCGATACAATCTATTTAACATTAGTGACACGAAATCCTGACACCAAGGCATATAGCTTATTACTAAGAAGCCATCCATTATGTCTGATATCATGTTACGTTTAGATGTATCTATGTTATAGACACAATGTTACTACTATTATGTTTGATATTTTCTTACGTTATGTCTCTTGCAATAATGAATGTCTCGCATATAGGGCTCGCACTTCAGAAGATTAGAGACTATGTTCGGATGGTTTTACAAATGCTTTTACCCAATCAGACACAGTCCAACTGAGACAGTGGTGGCACAAACTTAATTAAAACTAACATGTTGTTCCCCCATTAAAGGGATGGATAGAAGAACACAAACTTGTGGTATTAAGACATTTAGTTAGAGTAGATCACACAAAATAGCGATAAATATCATCTTCATTATGCTACTCGTAACAATAATATCATACAAGTCAATGTTGTTCTCCGATTACGTTTGAGTATAACCAGATACGGATATTCCATGAGAAATCTCTAATTCTAAAACTAAAATTTCTTGGTCAGTTTTCTTCTATGTTTCCTTGATCGTAAAATGAGGAATTGGTAAATTGTGTAGTATTAAACAACAACTTGCTTTGCTTTAATTTATCCAACATTAGTCCAACGCTTTGAATCTTTTGCTCATTTTCTGGAAACCGCAGAAACCCTTTTGTCTGTAAACAAACTTTACCAAAGTTCAAATCATTTTTATATTCGTACTTATCTCAAATCCATTGTGATTCTGACCTTTGATTGTCCTTTAGTATATAGATAAACACATAGCTGATTGGCTGTTAAATCTGATTCTACCACGCTTATTCTACTTTAATGAATTGCAATTTTTTTCAATTCCTATTGGCTTCCAAAAATTTGCAATAAAAATTTACATTTAATTTACGAAAATTTACAAAATTCAGTCTTCGTAACTTTTGGAAGCAAATATAAGGTGTAAAAAAACTATACCATTCTGCATTTGTAATGCATAATTGTGAGTTATATAATAAAAAATATATCCAAGAATAATGTCCAAATTAACCGATATTAGCCAATTATATATTATTTAGCAAAATAAATTTATTCAAAAACTTCATTTCTATAATTTTTTAATAAGCTGAATATTTTCCATAGAAAACTTATATTTATAAAATGATAAAACAATTTTTATTCGTAATAAACAAAATCTCCATTATTTCAAACAAAATTAAATTTTTCAATCAGTTGGCAACAACTGCGATTTCAGATAATTTAATCACCCTTTAGACTTTACCATAGGGAAAGTTAAAGACAGGGACCGTCCCAATAGGTGTCAACAAACACCCACAAGCAGCCCCGGGATTTAATCCAATCTTTTTCAATCGACATTATTTAAATCCGCAGCGCGATAACCTGCGCCAAGGTGTGAATAATCAGCGATTAAAGCGATAAGCTCTTCAACTAGAACCGTCTGCCAGAAGGGCAGGGGAAATTGCAGGGAATTGAATTTCGTTCCTCTTGGGGATCATGTACCCCCAGATCTCCACGCGGGGACAACGCCTCCTTTGAAATAATTTAGAATGGGGAATGAAAATGATTGAAAGAATCATTGGAACGTGTATCATTATGTTAAGCCCTCAACACCACAAATTCATCGCTGCGTGTTGGAAATGGACTCATTCTTTCGAATTTTATTCATTAGCTTAGTCGAGATAAAAGCTTGAGGACAATATAAAAAATTCTATATCAATTCGAGAATTTTGCTATATGTGATACTGATTCGAAGAAAAAAATGAATGTTATGCTTGGTAAATAGTACGTAATTTTGAAAAAAGCACAAAAATGTGTAAAAAAAATCCAAATAATAAATTTGACGCATGCACAAAATAAATGGATTAAATAGTGGATACCTAATTAGATTTATATAGTGAGATATAAATCGTACATTCGTTATTAGTCAAAATAGGAAGAATAACCACTTAAAAAGTTATCTATTATTTTTTAAAGGAATTTTCAGATAAACGAAATATTTAGCGAAAATTAGATGTGAAATCAGATATTTTTAATGAAAAAATACTTCATAAAATCTGATTATTCTCTGATTTATTATTATCTGTCACGTGCATAAAATTGTAGTAACCTGCATTTTTGTTATAACTTAAAGCATATATACTCTAAAACCAAACAATATTTTTTACCTACGTTACTATAGCATAAATTCACATTTTACAAAGGGTAGTTTATTTTACCAAGATAATTATCAAATTAGATAACTTAAGACATATATACACATACTACAATTATACATGATACTTAACAACTTCTGATATCTTAAAAGCTTTATTCATTATATATTAAAAAAAAAAAAACAGCAAATAAATCATATTTAAACCCGGAATTGTGTCTTTTCTTCTTT
>JAPDSC010142517.1:51646-67377 GCA_026290005.1 Latrodectus geometricus
ATTAAAACTTTTAAAGTGAAAATAATATGAATATGTATGAAGGAACTCTTCCTTCGTATCATTTCGAAATTTAAAATGAATCGCTACATTTTTTTTTTTTTTTCATATAAAAGTGTTCAATTCGCAAAATTAATTTTAAATAATGCGAAATCTATTTGTTAGAAACGCAATTTTATTTGTGAATAAAAAAATTGCTTATATTCTATTTCATAGATTAAAACTTTATTTTTCCTTCGTGTAAAGCAGACAGAAACAGAAAATGAAACGAGAAAAAAAAAAAAAAATCATTGCCGAATCGCATGCTAAAACTTCAACAATGAAATAACATAGGCGAGAAATCGAATAAAAAAAAATAGAAATGAAAGATGTATAAAAAAGTTGAAAAATTAAACACATCTTCCCGATTTTCTCTTCCTCTTATCCATTCTCATGATTTTCATTATGAGAAAAAAAGTGGATTCTCCCTCCTTCTTAACAACAGAAAGAACGTTCCATTCCATCAACTAAAAGCAAGTGAAGCAGATAAACGAAATAAATATCACGACCAATTCTCCTTTCCGTGAGTATTGTGAGAGCGGAATCGCAATTCCCTTCGCTTTCACCTATTGAGAATTCCCAATAGGTTATGGGAATATCGTTTGGGGAAAGAAAGCCTCTCCAAAGTGGAGTACTATTCCTCAATTTCAAAAGGTTTCTCTTCTTCGAATGGCAATAACGTCGGAAGCCTTACAATCTGCCAATCACCGCGATTGACGCTTCGATTTACACGCCCTTTGCCACGCCTATTCGATAGATGGCAGCACCTCTCATGAGATTTGAGATATTTTTTTTTTCTTTTCGTTTTGCTGAGATAATTGGAACGTTTTCTTTTTGTATGCTTTCGATATTTTCCATTTTTTTTTTTTTTTTTTTTTTTTTTGAGCAAAAATTATTTGTTAATGCTGATTTAAAATAATGTCAGAAACAAAACGAGTACAAAAAGGATTAAAAATAATTTATTTTAAAAATAATAAAAAGAATTCCTTATGATTCACAATAAATTTTATATTAAACTTTTTGTTATTTTTGCAACATGGATGCAAAAAAATTTTCTAAAATATAAGGAACAATAAAATAAAATTATTTTCTTACGAAATTGGTTATTTTCTAATAGCAAATAGAGTAAATCTGCTTTTAATAGGACAAAAAAGGTAATTAGAAAATAAAAAATTGCAAGAGTAATGGAAACGTGTTGAGTTCTTTATCTACATTATGATAGACGCCATTGTGAATGACGAAAATGAAACAAATAATAAATTGTGAAAGAAAAATTTAAAAAATGAAACAAATGAGGAAAGATTTTTTAGTAATATATTTCTATTAAATTATTTCACACCATCTACAAAATAATCAAAATTAATTTACTTCTTTGTAAAAAAGGGTTATTAGAAAAGACACAAAAGAACACCAGATGTTTTCCATTCATAGGCAAAAACAAGCAATCAAATGAAAACAATTTTTTATTTTAACTTTTAACACTCAACATTTTCATTTAAATATAATATCTAAAACACCGACTAAATCATTTCATTAAAGAAAATAGATATAAGAAAAGTTACATTATCTAACTTTTATTTTAACTGTAATTTAATACTTACATAATAGATATCACGTGTTTCAATTTTTAAGACTGAAATAATCTAAAAGTATTATAAATTTGTTCTAGGCCTATAAATATTTAAAAAGAACATAAAATTTAAAACTCTTTGAGTAAAGTAAATTTTTATTTTTGTACGCACAGTTTTGACATATGCACATGTATGATAATAAATTTGATACACATTTCATTTCTTATAATGCACTTTAAATTAAAACGCACTTTCCTCTTAATTATTTATTGTCTCCATTAAATGATTATTTTAATGCCTAGTGTACAGCCTAAATCTGTTGTAAGCCATTTTAATGTAATAAAATTGACATCAAATAGGATTTTTTATAGCTAGTAACCAATGATCACACGTTACAAGGTAGTACACTTGGAAGAATCCCAAGCACCCACATTGAGAGAAGTGCAAGCAGAAGCACTACATCAATTTCCCGTTGTTCATTAAAGGTTGGAGTCGAACTTAGAATTTTCGCTTTGAATAGCGCTGTTCATTCTCTAAGCCAAGGCCATGTGGGGCACATTTTTTTTTTTTTTTTGGTTAATACAATTTATTTTTATAAATTACTGAATTAGTAGGGTCATGTAGTAGAAATAGAAGTAGGCTTTTAAAAATTATAAATCCTATTTTCATAACCTTTACTATTGATCATTGAAACATGGTAGCTACTCTATATGTGCATGTTTGATAGAAGATCTTAGGAATTTTGAAGTTTTTAAGTTTTATCCATTGTATCAGGTGTATGTGATCAACTATCAATGACTATATTTCTGTAAGTTAAAAATGATATAGATATTTAAAAAGAAAAAAAAATTTTATCCGCCATACATTGTCAAATTATCTCAAATTAACTAGAACTGCAAACTAGAACTGCAAATTTATTTATTAATGAGCATATAACATCACAAAATATACATTGCAAAAATATGCGTGTTAAAAGGAAAGATTGTTGAAAATTAAAACAATGGTGGACAATATAATGTGTTCAGAACCTCATTATATCTCCTTGAACCTTTTCCATATTTTCTTATTTGTCACATCATTTGGCATCTAAGCACAGTGGTAAATAATGATTAATATTTAAAAATAAACTATATAGCAAATAAAGCAAAACTAAAAGAAAACTCATACAATTTAATAAGCATAAAATAAAAGGTTCAAATGGAACTGTAAAGAACTGTAAATGCTTGATTTCAACCCCTCGTTCCATATTTATATACATTTTATTGAAATATGTTTATGATTTATAAAACCTCGAATTCCAATTTTTCTATCCTTTAAACAAATTAAATTCATCATCTACAATAATCAAACGTCCACCATTCACATTTTTAACATTCCTGTATCTTAAAAAATACAATTTGTTTTCCTGGAAACCCCTTAGTTGAAGAATTAGCCAAGCGGGAAAAACAGCTGGTCTAAAATCCTGTAAATTTTTGAAACTATTTTAAATTATAATGATACAGTTCAATGTGTTTCTCTTTTGTAATTATGCTTGCCAAAAATTACAAAATCGAATAATAAGATATTTTTCAATGCCTTCGATTTTTTTTTTTAATCTTTGGCTTCCTAAACTATAAGAAAAAGAAGTCCCTGAAAACTACATAAGCTAATTTTTAATATTTGCTTCGAATATATTATATACATTATATTATCACTTTTTTTAAAAAAAAAAAATCTTTTTTCATTAAAATTTAAAGCTCGACATGTTTTTGTAGATATTTTTAAAAAAAGTTTATAATTTTGTCATTTTTTTTCCAAGATTACATTAAAAGATTTCAATGATATTAATTTAATAATTCACGAATTTATTTAAAAGTCTGGGATAAAAGAAGGAATTTTTGATCACATCATTATGAGATTTCTTCGAATCCATATACCGAAGGAAAAGAGAAAAGCAGATTCGATGCGGAGTTTGAAAAAAAAAAAAAAAAAATCGAAAAATATATATAAAACATCATCCTCTCAAATTTTTATTTCCACAAATAAATATTCAATAGCAATAGCTAGATCCCCCAATGTCGATAATACCATCGGTTTTCGAATATTTCTCGGAATAGGAGAAAAATGGATAAGTGAGAAAAAAAAAAAGAAAATACGAATCAAAATGGAATGGTGTGGAGAAGCACAGAATAGAAAGAACTAAAAGAAGAGGTAAGGATGCAAAAAAGGATGAGGAGAAAAGCGGAGGGGGGGGGGTTGAAATATAAGTGCGTGCAGAAAGAGTGTTTGATACCATACAAAATGCAAAACACATTTCTGGCGTAGTTCCCTTCATATATTATAATACAGGTTATATGAGTCCGTCAACCACGTGCTGCTTCCTCCTTTCCTACCCCTCCTCGCATTTCGGGTATCTTCCTCCTCATCCTCGTCCTCTCAGCATCTCCATCCCCACGATTCAATTAACGCTGTTTCTCGCTCAGCTATGAGACACGTTGGAGTTTCTGCGCGTTTTGTGATAAAGCTGCCATTGTTTGGCTGTTGATCACCTTTTTGGCGACATTTACTTAAATACATGTTGACTAAATAGAATTCTTCATAATGTAACTGGTAGCAAAGAATATGCATATTTACCTTAGAAATAGGTTTCCTGAAAATCCATCACTTTTAAAAGAAGTATTCTTCAAAGTAAATAATAGATGGTCCTATTCTAATTTTATATTAGTTTGGGGAAAAAGAAATCCATTATTTTTACGTGAACTTTTTTGTAACTTCTTTCAGATTCGCTTTGTAAAAAGGTTTAAAACAGTTTTCATGTAGATTTTTAGGTCTTGTGCGAAGCTACGACTGCTGACATGCTGTCAAGTTTGATAACTTTTGATATTTTATAGACATTCTCGACGACGTTGTATCCATGCGAGGTGCATCTTTAGCATCCAAATACCCAAACGGAATCGACGATACCAAAGTTGTGCGTAACTGGTTGTTACAGTCATATATAGGACGATAAAAACCTTTCACAATTTTAGCCACCAGGTTAGCATTTTCGCCATTATAAAAGAAAAACTAAAATGTGTAGAATTTTCTGTTTGTTGTCTTCTATTTTTAAAACTTTGTACTCGTAACTAAATTAATCAAACAAAAAACCGCAAGAGAATATTTTAGTATCAAATGTCACCTTTCCAATGAGCATAAATTTGAAATTGTTTGATAGATACCTCACGAGATAGCGATCACTACAGACGTCTACCGAAAAAATAATGGATAATTTTTCCCCCAACCTAACAGGTTTCCTGAAAATCCATCACTTTTAAACGAAGTATTCTTCAAAGTAAATAATAGATGTTCTTATTCTAATTTTATATTTGATACTATTTTTAAAACTTAATGTCACATAAAAATGAAATAGGGAATTTTTTCTAATAGTACAACTTATCAAACATACCACACTATATATGTGTGTATCCAAGGATATAAATGATAAAAACCTATCAGATCTTTTCTTTCGTACCAATGCATATTGCTCTTGCCTTTAGTTCAACAATTTGTTGCCTCAATTTTTGCCTTAAGTATGAATATTTTCATTCAGATTTTTAAGAATTTCCGATTGAGTACTTTTTGTGTAATAGCACTCTGAAAAAAATTTAACCGAAAAATGATGAACAAACCATGTCTCCATAATTGCAAAATCAAACAAATTTACCCAGAATTTCGATGACATTACATAATGTGGTATTACATACGAATCTGAATATATAAAATCAACCAACTTGCTTGAAAGGCTTTATCAGAAATATCATCTGTTTCCAAAAAAACAAAACTTATATAAGATACAAATAACTCGATTCCACTACACATTATTAATAACATTGTTTTCTTGTTAATTTGTTAACCTGAATCTTTATCAATTATGAACAGTTTTAATTTTTTTTAAGAATATAAAATGAGTTATAAGGATAAAACTGACTTTTTTCGAAAGCAAGAATTATATTGTTAGATTATGTTCAGTTATACTATCATTGTCTTTTTATCTAAATAAGTAATTAAAATTTTTGATTACAAAGATAATTTAGTTGATGTATATTAGTTAATTAAGTGTCAGAAGAATTTTGAAAATCAACTCCACCTTCTTAATCAAGTTTCTGTACAAAAAATTATGTTTATGTGAAAAAAACATTATAAATGTGAGTAAAAACGTTAATTGTTTTATAAAACTATATATACTAAAATATAAACATGGAATTAAGAAAAAACTTATAAAATCTGAAAATCATTTCAATTTATAATTGCTAAGGATGATAATTTCATCTTACTTTCTTTTTATATAATTAGTTTCATTATAAAAAGTCATACAATGATTTAAATACATATGATGCAATTCAACGAAATTTTATTAAAAACTATGAGATCAAATGTGAATAGGCAAAAATAAATTTTTTAACAATAAAAACATAATCTTAACTCTTCTATGCTAAAACAAACTTATGTATTACATTAATACTGTTTAAGAATAAGATAGTTAAATTTTTTTTAAAAATGCACTTTTTATTTAAAAAATATAGCTTCCTCTTAATACATATTTTACCCCCATTATTTATTCTGGGAAAAAATGTTTTGAAATATAAAAAAAATAAGGAAAAAAACAACTTTTTTACAATTCCTATTATTTTGATTATTTAAGAGTAATTATCAAAATACATCTCTCCATTTTGAATTATCAAATTGGTCTTCTATGGGATAATTCCGTAGAACTATTCTTAGCAAATAAATTATTTCTTTGAATATTCATATAGAATATAGAAATATATTTAAGTTTCTAATAAAAGTTAAAAATTATGTTTGATAAAATAATTCATTGCGTGCATATTATACATACATATAGATAACATACACACATATATTAGTTTGGGGGAAAAGTTATCCATTATTTTTTCGGTAGACGTCTGTAAGGATAGCTATCTCGTGAGGTATCTATCAAACAATTTCAAATTTATGCTCGTTGGAAAGGTGACATTTGATACTAAAATATTCTCTTGCGGTTTTTGGTTTGATTAATTTAGTTACGAGTACAAGGTTTTAAAAATAGAAGACAACAAACAGGAAATTCGATACATTTTCGTTTTTCTTTTGTAACGGCGAAAAAGATAGCTGGGTGGCTAAAAGTGTGAAAGGTGTTTATCGTCCTATATAAGACTGTAATAACTAGTTACGTACAATTTTTGTTTCGTCGATTCCGTTCGGGTATTTTTGATGTTAGAGATGCACCTCGCAGGTGGATACAGCATCGTCGAGAATGTCTATAAAATATCAAAAATGATCAAACTTAACAGCATGTCAGCAATCGTAGCTTCGCACAAGACCTAAAAAAACTACATGAAAACTGTTTTAAACCTTTTTACAAAGAGAATCTGAAAGAAGTTACAAAAAGTTCACGTAAAAATAATGGATTTCTTTTTCCCCAAACTAATATTACACAGACCTTTTTCTACAACGTTAAATAAGTAATAATTAAGGTTCTTCTAACGCATCTATACTTCTTTATCTGACATAAATGTTAAATTATTTCGAACTGAGTAAAATTGATAAAAAATATAATGTTTCAAAAAAAACTATAGAAATAATAAAAATCCTAGTTAAAATATCATATTAAATTGTTCTCTTCTCTTAAAAAAGTAAGCTCAAAATGAAAATTTTTACGTTTTGTTAAAAAATTATTTCATTAAAATTTTATAGAAATTTTTATTTTTTCATAATTATTTATAAACTAATGTATTTATTATAAAAGAAAAATCTGTATTATTTTACATAAAGATGGGAATTTTTTACATTCAATTATTTTCTTGTTTCTTTCATAATTTGATGAAAAAGTGCTTTTTGAAAAATCGTTTCTCATTTCTTTTCATTGCTTTCAATGTATTTAAATTTGTGTCTCCTCAACAATCGACAAATTTATTTCCTTCCTAACTCACTCTAAACAAATTCATTATTGTGAAATATTTGGAATAAAAAACAATTACTTATTATTTCAAAAGATGTGAATGCTGCATTGTTTTTATTTCACCATCAAATTATTTTTGTTTGAGCATTATATTGCAGTATCATTAGTCACATATTTTGAATTAATATGTTGCAAAAAATTATGAATTACCATAAAGATTTGGGAGAACAGAAATAGACATTCTTCCATCAAAATTCATTTTATTTGAAAAATTAAAAAATATTTTTTTAATGAAGACAATTCTATTGCTATGTAGTTTGTTAATGAAGTGATATTTTAATTTTTAATAATTTTTTTCATTATTTTCATATCAATATGTAAAAACAATAGACTAAATTAGCTACATAAGGAAATATTTTCACAATAAGTAACTTAAAAGCATCAAAGAATAATTTGTTTCAGAAATAAATGAATGCAGACAATCGAATAAAGAAATTACACATAACATGTTGCAAAACGACTTATTATTTCACTCTTTAAAAAAGAAAGAAAGAAAAATCTTTCAAAACGCATGAAGTGTTTTTTTTTATAATTATATTTTAAATAAGAGTTTACATTTACCCTAACTACTTGCATTTCTCTTAGATGATTATAATTTATTTCACTCAATTCCTTTGAGAGTTAAATATACTATGTCTACATTGACTAAGATTAAAAATTAAGTTTATACACTAATAAAGGTAAAATAAAAATGAATTATATTTAAATAGGCTGACATTCTTTCACATAATAAATAAATCTTGATTTTTTTTCCTTATATAGATTAAATTGTAAGTAAATAAAATCATCAGATAATATAAGTTTAACTTGAATTAAAAAAAAAAAAAGAAAGATCAAAACTCTACTTAGTATTCTCTTATATAATGTCAAATGAAGTCTTTAAGTTTATTTTGTTGACTTGTACAATCAGTCTTCAATACAGAATCAATCACTTTTAACGTTACCCAATTATAGCGTAAATATTTTTTAAAAAAATTTTATAAACTTTGCCATTTTAATATCAATTTTATTAGATTTTGGTGCGCAATAAAATCTTTAACTGATATAAGTGATATTAGCATTTAAAACTTTCACTCAACAACCAAATTTTGCAATATTAAAAAAAAAATTAAAAAAAAAAAAAAAAAAAAAAAAAGAAAAATTTTACTGGTTTATTTTTATATATTCTCCTAATTTAAATAATGTCTATGCCAACATAGCGGTTGAATCAGCGTATATCTAATTAGCTATGATAGATGTTTTGTTCAAATTTTGGGATTACAGACGAAACAAACTGAAATTGTATCACTGAGATTTGAATAACTATGGATACTACTTAAAGACATCTGTCTTCAATTCAATTTTAAGAAATGGTTGATTTGTTGGAGAGCATTAACAGCAAATCTTTTGAAAAAAGGCATGTGTGTATCTGTTCCCCCCTCCCTCACTATTTAAAACTGATACTGATTTATTTAATTATATAGTGCTTTTTAATTTGATCATTATTTTATATCAGATTCTTGTATAAAAATCACGTCTTTGTCATTTGTTAAATATTTTGTAAATTATTACACATCAGAGTATGAAAAGAACAATTGGTAAAATCCAAAAGTGAGAGAAATATTCACTCTAACAGAAACCATAAACGAAAAATAAATCATTATTGATATCTTTTTTCTTCGCCGAAATTTCATGCATTGAAACTTATTAATTTGTCTAAGAATTAACGATTCAAAACATTTAATTTCAAAATTAATAAGATATTTATTTAAAATTTAGTGCTCAAAACAAACTTCCGTTGACAAACTTCACTGGAATTACCATAAAATAAATTCTAAGAAAAAAAAATGGAAGAAAAATCTGCTCTATTTACTTTTTCTCAAATATTTTTTTGTGTGAAATAAAAAATGGCAACTCTCTCTCTGTCATTGTGAGAGGTGAAAATTAAATAATTTGGCGACTCCAAAGTATGGGACGTATCGAATTCCCAATCAGGACGTGGCAACCCTGTCCAAGGTTCTCCCCTGTCCCCCTGCCGATCACACCATGCAAGAGTTAGGAGCACTATTTGGAGGGAGTAATAACGCTTCACTAGACCTCTATGGGAATCGGGCAAACGGGGAGCATATTGGGTAACTTCGGGCACAGTCTCTATCTGCGTCTGCACACACGCCCGAAACTCAACTGCTGAATGGGCCAGTAACATCTGGAGTTGCATTTAGAGAAGCTGCCTTGGCCGCTAATCACAAAAGACCACTTCTAGTCTTCCAATATAGATATATGTGCACATACACAAACCCCTTGTGCATGTATATATGCACACACACACCTCCAAGTATAAGATAACGCCTTCGGGTCGTGGCGAGGAATTCGGACAAAAGCGTGTCACAGCTGGAACTATATTCCGCCGCGTAATCATATTAAATTTTGCTCTTCCTTCCGAGCAGTGAAAAACTTTTGTTTGTGGCGGAGGAATTTTATCCTGCGGTGACAAAGAACATAAACACTGCGGGCTGTTACCGACAGACTCGGGAATTTCTCTTTTATTTATATGGATATTTTATTGTTATACTGATCGTAGGTTTGGATTTTGGCTCTTCTTTTTCCTTCCCATCGAGGCGATAATTAAACTTTTCTCAACATTTTGCTATTTTACCCGAAGACCGGAAGAAAAGTTTAAGTTTATGACTTGACAGAGCAGAAGGTTTAATGCAATTTCGAAAACTATTTCTGGTACCGATTCCCCAAAACAAATTAATCCTGGAAAATTTCTTTGATTTAATATTAAATATTGATAACGAGATCCAACCTAATATAATAGTTATAATTAATTATTATTTCGGAAATAAAAATTTGATATCAATATATAATGTTCTAAAAAGTCAATTTTCGTGATATTTCATGTTTTTGAGTTTTAATGTGTAAAATTTAATTTAAATACTATTCCAACGGTTTTTGGCTACATTAACAATCCCAAATACTATGGACTTAGTACTAAAAAACATGCACTTAAAATAAATAATTAACTTTGGCATTTTATCTTTAAGCTGTGTAATAAACAATGTTCAAATGCCTTGAAATTTGATTTAAGAGTATCTTTCAGCTATTCATCTCATAAAACCAAAATTATGGGTTTAACACGAATTTTTTTTTTCTAATGGTGGGGCTCTGGTTGACTGGACCCGTCGCCCGCAACAAGGACAGAAACTGTGACGTTTCCCGGTGCCCACTTTAAACCAAGTCATGGAAGTACGAGTAGCATTGCCCACTCGTCTCACCACCACAAATCCACTTAGAAGGTGGGCCACATTCATCCATCATCTCAGAAGAAGAAAGGACAAAGATACACAGAGAGAAGGGAACCGAATCGGGATTCGAACCCGGGACCAACAAACTAGGAGTCAGGAACGCTTACCACACAGCCATTGGCTGGCAACTTAACACTAATGAGAAATTTGTTTTCGATTGATTTTTAAGCCAATTTTCCATTCATTTAAATAAATTGGTCTGATTCTGGAGACAAATATTTTCTGGGCATAGATTTGAATTGAATATTTTTTTTCTAATATTTTTTAAGTATTTAAGTTTTGTCTCCATCTGGTATATGCCACAGTTTGTTTCAACATTTTAAAATTTTTTGAATTCCATTAGGAAATTATATATGCAAAGTTTGGTTAACATTATTCTAGATGCCTCAATATTATCCTGAATATTAATACACATCTTTTAAAGATAAAAAAAATTATTTCAAATTGTATCGCATTCCATAATCCTCTCTTTATTTCGGTTACGAGGAAATTTCCATAATTTTTTTCACGCAATTGTCCATAATTTTTATCTGTCTTAAAGATCACAAATTATAAAATTCAACGGTTTATAAATAAATCAAATATTATGGTTTCTCTTCTCCCCTTTTATAAAAAATGTCAAATAAAAACATTATTAAAACTTCTAATGGGTTTAAAGAGTAAAAAATAATTCAGGAATTATGTTTTTAAATCAAACAGTTAAGGAATTTCATAGCATTTTTTATATGCCATAAAATTTTTTATTTCTCCTTTTGATAAGTCAAGCAACATTTTGTTCTCAATATTTGTGGATTGCAAGATATATGAGCAATAATGCGTCGAAAAATTTACAATATTTATCTAATCAAATATCTTAAGGTAACCAAATTTTTGACGAAAACTTACTGGAGAAATTCAAGACAGAAACACATGGAATAAATTGTTCTTCCAAAATAACATATTATGCAACTTTTACGAAATGTAAATGATTAAAAAAGCAAAAAAATTAAAAATTGTATTCAAATATTAATATAAAAATTAATTTGCTTAAAGATAGAATATATTAATTTTTGTTTTAGAAGAAACTATAGATCTGTCTTAAATAACTTTTACATACTAATGACATTAAAATATCGGATAAAAAAATAAACCAATTCATTAGAATTTTCAGTAATTAAAAAAAAATTTACAAGCATTAAAATACCATTAAAAAGTAGTAATTAACATTTTTTTAAATATAACTATCATTTAACATGCTGGTATAATTGAAACTTCTTTTCTATTTTTTATCTCGACATAGATGACCTTTAACTGTTTGAAGGTTACATCAGATTAATTTTTCCAAAATATATTACAGATTTATATTTCAAAAATTGTATTATTTATAAACAAAGCAAAATTGATGGTGCACTAGTTTCTTCTAGTTTTTATTTGCTAACTGAGCAAGCGATCTAAGAAGATTAGATATTTATTGAATACATTAAACTAGATAAAAATTAGACATAATTCAAATAAGAACAAAGATAAAGATAAGCGTTTATTATGTCTGAAACTGTCAACAATCCTATCTGACATCTTCTTCTATGGAAACTGCTTTTGTGAAAGCATGTTTTTCAGTAGGCCGTAAAGCAAATGCAAAAGCAGACAAACCGGTAGCATTTTCCTTTTTTTGTACAATCTTCAAATCTCGGTTCTTGGTAAATCTGAACACCAATTAGGATATCATTTTCATCAGCTTTAGCATGCTGTACAATTCATTTTAGTTCTACTTTTATTGCTGTTGGACAAGTATGCTTGTAGCAAGAAAGATAGCAGTATCTCATTTTCTTTTAAGACCTGTCACATGTTAACCTCAATGACACGATCTGGAGGGCTGATAGTGTGGCGCAAGGCGTAGAGATGAAGTTGGCTGATAGAGCTTGAGGTTGGCACGATTGCGTGAAGTATGTAAGGTCGCCAACGTGTATTACTGTCAAAATTTTCGCACATTTTTCTAGTAATACGGCGTTCTTTTGTTTATTATCCTTGAATGTTTTAAATTTACCCTTCCTTCGTAGCTGCCTTAAGATTTGGTTTCAGTGATAAACTAAAAAAAAAATACATAAATTGCAATCGAGAAAATAAAAATACAATCAATCATAAAAGATCAAAACAGCAACTGGAATATAAAAAATTAGAAAAAAATGTATTGTATCTTTCTTATTGTGTAATTACAATAGCAAAATCTAGATTTATCTCAATTTAGCAATGATTGTACGAAATATAGAAACAATATCAATAAAATTATAGGAGCTGATTATTGTCTCTTAATATTAATACATGTAATTAAGCTTCTATTACCAAATTATGTGTGTAACATAATAATACCAAAAGTTAAAATCAAGTTTCAAATTTCAGCGAAACAATTTCAATCACAATTTGTAGTATTACAAATCTAAATATTTCATTTTAAATAATTTGATATATTGTTAAAATAAACATGAGAAATATGAAAACAAAGACTAATTTTAATGATCTATATTACAAATTAATCGATTTAATCAGATTATAGGCAGGTATTTTATAATTTATATTTCCAAGGTTTTATATAGGATTGCAATCTTAAATTTTCCGTGTGTGTGTATGTGTGTGTGTGTGCCAATTAAAAAGGCTCAAAAGCCAGAACTGCTTTTATTACTACAGACTTTCCTAACATATCTGGTAAATTTGTTAATTATTTTTAAAACAATTTTAAATGTAAATAAAAAACTTTTCTGCAAAAGTAAACTGTTATATTCAAATTTCTGTCCCATATAATTTTAAAAATGTGTTAATAAAGCTGAAATTTTTTTTGGCAAATGAAAGAAAATTTTGTGCAGTATTTGATAGTAAGTAATCTGTAGGGGAAAATCTAAACAGTCAATATATATATATATATATATATATATATATATATATATATATTATGTTTTGGTTGTTGCAGATTTAAAATATAGGCATTGTATTTGTAAGTGGATTTGCATATGGTAACGAGTTCACCTCCTGTGAAAGCACTCAGGTTTGATAAATTTAATCTTAAATAATTTGTAAATTTGTCTTCTAGATTTACGTACAGAGCATTAATAAAGGTATCCCTGATTAATAAGAACTAGGTTCCTCTTTATAGAATATCTTTAAATGAGTTGATTTCCTTTAATAAAAACCAAACTATTGTGAGAAATAATTTTTGAATTATACTTTGGGGATAAACAAGACCTGATTACAGTAAATGTACTAATTTTAAGAAAATAAAATTTCATAACTTTTTCTCAGAAATCATCAATAATCCTTCATTTTTATAAACATTTCGAAATGAGATACATTTCAAAGGTGATGAAAATTTCAAGCGTAATTCGCCAAGCAAGTCATTCAAATTGGAAGAAATAAAATCCCATAATCATAAGAAATAGCAAATAAAATCCAATATCAATTCATTTACGAGAAATATAATCATAATCATACGCAACAATTCGTTTGGGAGATTCAATCCATAAATCTTCTCAATTCAATAGATTTTCTGACCTGACTGTGCATTCATAGCCAAGACATTATAGTACCCATGAACGAAAGTCCCTGCAGAAAAATAGTCAAACTCTTGTTACCCTAAGCCTTCTGTTCGACCTTCCTTTCTGTTTACTCATGATTAACAGCCAGGGTGGAGTAATCGAATGGACCATTTAGGTACCAATGTTCCCGGATAGGCGTGAATGCACTGGCATATATTACCTTCTTGTACCATAGTAAATAAGAAGAGGTTTTAATCGAGGAATAGGCGGATGTGGATGGGTGGCGTTATTAATGTTCTGTCGTCCCCCGAATTTTCATGTGCTGACCCCTTTTTACCAGCCTTCCATTCTGTTTGGGTCCCATTGATGGAAGATGTAGATGAATAGAGACAGGGATGGAACAGAAGCCCCCCCAAAACCGAGGGGACTATTGATGTCGGGGCAGAGGTCATGTCTGGAGCAGTCTTCCTACCCCTCGCCCCAAAACGACAGAATATGCAGGGGGAGAAAAAAAATTGAAATAAAAATGGCATTGAGGGGTTGTGCCAGCCCCCTGACAACTTCTTGGCTTCCTGCTACATGGGGGAGGAACGATTCTCGAAGAGGGATTTCTTCCCCAGTTGCGGGTGAATGAAGGAACACAACAGAAGATGGCTTTTGATTTGGAGCGCGATGGATAGATTTGAACACAAAAAAATCTTCTGAGAAGGAAGGAGGATAGAGCAGAATTCCGGGGTCCTTCTCCCATAAGCTCCCACTCCTTTTCCTTGTCCACCCTTGTTGATGTTTCTTCGCGATGTCTTCTTTGTCTGAAAACTTCTTGTGGACAGCGGGGCTTCTAGCTTATGCCAGGAGAGCATTCCAACCGATTTCAATTAATAACGTCCGCGGTCACCGCATTCTTTCAAGTATGACAGAAGCCTAAATTGACAGAATCCTGGCCGCCAATTTCGAGATTCTTATAGTAGATAGTAAATTTTAGATGGAACAACCCTAAAAATGTTTAATTAGTAGTAAATTCGTTTATTTCTTATATGTTACCCATTCTGAATATCAATAGGAAAAATCAAACAAAAGGAATTTTTGAGTCATGACTGAAAATGTTTCATGATATGATTTGCGTCCTCTATGCATTTTATTTTTTTAAAAGAATAAATAATGCAGCGACTAACTTTAATTGCAAATGAAATACGTGAAACAAAACAATTATTCAGTTGAAATATTTTTTATAAGTGTTTTATTCGCTATATAATATACAAGTAAAAATAATCTATTTAAATCAGTTCCTACATTGTGTAGCATTTGGAAATTACTAAAATTAATTTACCAGAAAATATTTGATAGTGACTAAATTATT
>JAPDSC010142517.1:109732-120111 GCA_026290005.1 Latrodectus geometricus
TCCTTAAATTCTACTGTTCAACTTCCTTAAATTCTACTGTTCAATTTTCTTAACTTCTACTATTCAATTTTCTTAAATATTTTGGCAACTTATGACCCAAAAACAATTTTAACATTGCCATAAAACAGCAAAGAAGCTGCGTGTGATTGCGTATGCTAAAGGATAAAGAAATAGGACTCCACAGAAAGTATTGCATTGGATGGTATAGAGAACAATAAGTATTTAGATACTGAATTAGAAGAGGTTTCATGTGATTCTTCAGCTAGCTCTGAAGATGAATGTCTGAGTTTTGACCAAAATTGAAAAGTCTTCTTTCCCAAATACATTGGGAGTAATATAAATGTAAATATACATTTAAATAACTTTAAAATTATTAACAATAAAGTTCTATCCATCAAAAGGGTGTATAAAAGGATGCGTCTAAAACGCCGGAAAATTATGAATGTGAAAAAATATTGCTATCTATATTTTAGAATGAAATAAAAATATTTCAATTGTTTTCAGTCTCTCTCTCTTACACACACACATACACAAAATTTATTAAATTCAATAGTATTGCTCATTTTTAAGTTATCATGGGTTCGTCCAATCAGTAAATACCAAATGATAGATTTTGTGCAAATATTTCAAAGGAAAAAAAAATGTTAAGTCTATCGGTGACAAAACATTGTTATTAATAAATATAATAAAAGGGAATTTTCCTCAACTATTTTAAGAACGCTAACAATTAGTAAAGTTAACAATTACTAGATTTCAAGGACAATATATTAAGATTCATAACTCATTTCAATGAACATTAAACCAACCAACAGATAATCAAAGGTTAAAAAAATAATTTGTTACCAAAAAACTAAAAATGAATCCTAAACTTGAACCAAAAATAATACAAGCTTAGTTAATCAATTATAAGTATTTTTTTCACGAATCATATAAGTTTTGTACATTTAAAAGACTTAGCTTTATTAAAATTATTATACTTTCAAAGCATATAATAAACCCGGAACGGACAAATTTATTTTTAGTAAGACAAGTTCGATGCCACAAAAACAAATCAAACATCACAGGATTTCGTAGATACTGAAAATGTAGAAAATTCAAATTTGGCTTTGAATTGAAGGAAGAACAGAAATATGCCAAATAACAGACGGAATTTCTCGAAAAACCAGTCGGCAAATATCAGCCGCAAGAAAGCAAAAATTCTCCAGACTCCCTATTTTTTAAGAAAGCAATCTTGAAATAAAAGGGAAGGAAGAAAAAATTCGAGACAATTTCGTGGTCCTTCTGCAGTCATAAATAAGTATATAAACAAACACAAAAGAAAAAAAACACTAACTATTACCCATTTTATTTGGCTGTTACAGCTAGTAATTACGCTGTTGGCATCTGTTACGGCAGCAGGAAAGGCCAGACCAGTTAAATTAGTAAACTTTCCTTTCAAGTAAACCACATAAATCATTTTCATCTTGGGGAGAAAGTTGCTTGACCCATCCGGCGAGATCCGGCACCGCCCACCGTCAATGCCTTGAAGACATCACTTCCAAAATGAATGGGCTCATTTCGTAAAAACAAAAAACACGCGCTGCAAGCTAAACGATGAAGTAAAAATATCAGAGCTTTGTTTTATTTCACAATTTCACACTAGTTGAAAGATTCACTGTTTGGTGAAAGCATTTATTATAGTCATTATTTATATGGCCCGAAATAATATCAGATTGAATGGAGAGCATGTATAAAGGTTTAAATTTTTATGATTATTTATAGCTGGTTAAAATAATAGTTTTTATGGTTATTCTTTTAACCAGTTCAACAGAATAACAAAGTTTAGAACTATTCTTGCAATAGCAACAACTTAGCAACAAGAGAAAATTATGGAAATCTAAAAAATCTAATACGTTCAAATCTAAAACCTAGTTTTTATGAGACATTAATTACTTACAATAAAATGCCTTTTTACATCATATTTTTTTCATAAATAACTGTTTAAGAAGAAAATGTTTTAATCATCTATTAACATTATTACACCCATAACTTATTTATAATGATAATAAGTAAAAAAAATATATTGCAGGCATTCCACCCTAAAAGCTATAAGTTTGGTTGTTGCTATATGGTCGTTTTTACACTCGAAAGTTATAAGTGTGGATTTCAAATCACTACAGACAGTCGAAATCAACTAATTGTTGAACTGAAGACCATTTAGTTTGTTTATATATTATAAATATTTACACACCATAAAGTTTACACATCAAAAAATATCTTTGTACATTCTAAAAAATATTTTGAAAACAAATTTTTATTGCTAATCAACATTGAACTTTACACTGTTTGTTAAGTTATACTAAATGATAATATTTTTAACAAGTTGTTTAAATAAATACAAATACTCATTTCCAATTTATATGAAAATATTAATTTATTGAATAGAATTAAAATAATCTTATTCAATTCTTTATAATTTCATTCATATTGAAATGTCTCTTTAAGCTTTGCTGTGTTTACAAACAATAATAATTTATTAAATTAGATTGTTGTTGTAAAAATTGAATCCCATTAAGTATTTCCCCAAGCGAAATTTCATGAGTAAAAGTATGTTTTAGATTTCTGCGCATGGGGGGGAGTGGGGGGATCAGCATATAATTTTGTCATAGAATCTATAATTTAAAAACAGTGGAATTAATAATCACAAGAATATATCTTAATGTTTGATATGAGTATATAGATTCTGCATAACAAATCGCCCAACAACTGATATCATATCAAGTTTATAGATAAAATGCATTCTAGTGATAAAAAAATATTTTACAAAGACTTTGCACGTGAATCTCTTTAACATACCACAAGCAATTGTAATAAAATATCAATAGTAATGAAAATAATCTCATATTTTAAATTTATATAAAATTTGTCAAAAATGAGTTGTTTTAACTCCATGAGAGTGCAAATCTCCTAAATTCACGCCAACATAAATTGTAACATAATTAAATTCCCACTAAATAATGTGAAACAATTCAAGTAAATTTATTTCAGAGAAATCAACTTGTTATTCATACAAATATGCTCCAATAAACTCCATTAAAATTTTAACAACTTTACTAACAGTTCCTTCCAAACTTACATATTTCTCCGATATTAAACTCTTTCAAAATAGCCATCAAATTTTAAATAACGTTTATTTCATTGCTTTATGAACTTTACAATTAAAATCAACTATAAAAATATAAACAGAGTACAAAAGTTAGCAGAAAAAAATTTTACCAGTGAAAACACTAAGAATGAAGAGAGATTGAGGAAGCAAAATTTAATAACCATGATTGTGAAGACGCCTTGCAAAGAACAAGCAATAAAACAAAAATAAGAGATTTTTAATATAAAATAACAAAGTATCAAGAACTTCAGCATCACGTTCTCTAATTAAGGACAGATAATAATTGCATATAAAAGTTAGAAAATGATTTCTATAAGGCTCATGTGTTTGGTCTCGAGATACAGCTGTATTTACGGGCATAATTAATAAAATATATTTATTCGGTTTGTGAATGTTAAAATGACAATAGAAAAATAAACACTTTTTAATCTCATTAAAATAAAAATACGCCAAAAACCAGCTCTTCTTCAAAAGGTGTTTAATAGTTTCGAGAAAAAAAAAGTTTAGTGATTTTAGAAAAATAATACGTTTTATATAAAACCGTTAAAGAAAATATTCCGAGAAAAAAAAAAATAAAAAAATGAACCACAACTCCATAAAGTCATTTAAAAAGAGGGGTTTTCACATTTCGAAACTACAAACAGCCCCGCGGGGCACGGGCAGCCGCCACCAACCGTTCATAATCACATCCATTCTGGAAAAGCATCCTTTTGAGGACAGAGAAACCGCCTGGTGTAGGCAATTGCTACGGGTAATCAGCCCATACACATACATAGAGACCCGACTCCCCTCCTTGCAACAAGCCACCGCGATATGTACGAGAGGCGCCCCTGCAATGTGCGGTCAGCATAAATGGTTCTCCACCACCTCCTTCCTCCCCCCACTCGGGCAATAGGTTGCGTCCTCGATAAGTTTTGGAGACCTAATCAACCCGTTGGCGGGTGGGGGGTGGTGCGAGGTGAGTTGGATCGGGAAGCGACAGAGTTGAAGAGAGGTCTTCAACAACTGGGGCTTAATGAGTCATGTGGAGGAGCCCCGGCCTTTGCGGCCCGTGTCCGTGGCAGGCACGAGCGGCCACATGAAAGGAGGGCCTTAATTCGCGAGGAGGGGCGCAAACAGCCGCTAATCAGAGGCCAACCCCCTTCAGGACCATATGGAAACGAATGGAGATGGAAAAGAGAATAAGAGATGATGAACTAACTACCCGGTGTGTAAGGTTTGGCTGAAGTGCGCGTGATGGAGGGGGGAGGACACTGAATCGAATGCCTTGTTGATTTCCTGAGACCCCTAAAAGCCAATTATATACATAAATTTCTACTTCGTTAAATCTTGCATCGACGCTTAATTTATCATTAACAGATTAAGGAACATCACTGCGAAAAACCAATAAGAAATCTTAAAAATAATTTCATTAGAAAATTTAATAATTTAGCGATTTCTTTTTTAAAAGAAAATATTGGAAAAAATTATAAATCACTTTAAAAAGGCTTAATTATCTTATTGCTTTTAATATTATGATATTGTTTTATGTTCATAAAAAATAATAATTATGTATTTAGCATGAATTATAATACATTACTTAATGCACAATTATGCTTTGTATAAATCGTCCACCAGTTATGACAATTTCGAAAGGTTTTTTAGTAATAGTTTCATAATACTTCTAAGTAACATTATACGAATACATTAAGGAAACATGTAATATAAACATGAAATATAGAATATAAAGTGTCATTCTTTCACTCATCCCCATCATATGTAAGCTGAGCGATCAAGGAGTATAGCTTGAGAATATCTACCACACTCGTACCCGATGTGTGAAAAAAAAGCCTTTACTCAGCAAATTAATCTTCGCGATTCAGCAAAAAATATTATTTATAAAAGTATTCCACGTGATGCTGCCGCAGAAAATGTACAAATTATGATGGTGATAACTGTACAAAATGTACAGAAAATTTCAATATTGTTTTTTTACAAAATTAAAATCATTTTTATTTTTAGTTTCAAAAGCCACTGGAATAAACATAGCAAATGGAACATTAATAACCAGCTTAAAAGCATCAAAAATATTAGCACTTTTACCCAAATCATTTGCTTGTGAAAGAAAACCAACCGCCTCATTTTACCAAAGTACCCGAGGCTATAATAATGGGGGGAAATATCCCATTTTATTTCTGAGAATTAAGCGCATGTGACACGCTGCTTCGCAACTAATTAGAAAAGACTCGATACCAATACAATCATTACCTTCGAAGAAAGAAAGAGGGATTTTTAATATTTTAAAGAAATTTTCCATTCTCAGAGAACATCCCTGAATGGGAAATGAATCTTCAAGCAGTGATTTAAATCGGTAAAAAAAAAATGTCATTTTCTAAGAAAACACATTTACAAAGTATTCTCGTTATAACCCGTTCGATTTGATAGTTCGGAGCGGATATATATCCCCCAGGCTCCCCTTTCGTAATTTTAATTAAAAACGCAGATAAAGGATCAATCACACACCTTCCAGCTCCAGTAATTCACTCATTAGCATTCGCAGCTAATGGAAGGGTAGAGAAATGCACACTCAGTTTGCAGCTAACTTAAGAGGAAAAAATACCCAGTGAGAGAGCCAGCCAACAAACTCAACTGATCGATCACTTGTCGTAAACTACCGCTCTTTCTACAAACCACATTTAGTATTTCGCATTGGCAACACTTTGCAAAATCGGAAATAAGCTGCCCTTCATGCAGATTGGCAGTGTGGGGGGTGGGGACTTCAGCAAGAAGGGAAATAAAAAACGCCTTCAGCACCTGAATATTCCATTGGATGATGAAGGATTCGAAAACAGAATACGCCAAGGGGACCTCAGGACGTGAAGGATGGGTTGAAGGGGGGCGTGAAAGATAATTTTCAGTTAATGCAGAGGCAAGTAATTAAAACCGAAAGGAGAAAATGATGAAGTTTCGGCAGAAGTCATTTGTTGTGAGCAGCGGTAAAAACAAATATATTTCGATAGAGTCCATTAGCGAAATGCTTTCTCAGTTGTCGAATATGTGCAGCGGGGAATCGAATTAATGAATTAGACTCGGTCATTAACGGGATTTTTTTTTTTCTTTCTCGTTCCCCCATTTCGATGATCCCAGAGCGTTGATATTTCATGATCAAGTCATTCGCGAAATTATTCATGTTCACGAGCTCTTATTTATATAGATTTCAGATGGATAAATTTACGAATAACTGATATTAAAAAAAAAAAAAAAAAGTATTGAACAAAAAATTTTGATTAAAAAATGTGAAATCTAAATATGGATTATTAAGATATAATCTTTAATCTCTTGTCAGTTAAACGACTTAAACGCGATTGATACTTCAAAGGAAATCACTTAAATTTTGATTTCAACATAATTTTGGCAAAATAAGGATACATACAAACAAACAAGATTCACATCTTTTTGAAGTTACGTCATTTATTTAAACAATATGAAATCTAATGCCAGCTCAGCGCTATTATCACTACATTAATGACAAAAAAAAAAATTTACACTTTCTTTTTAAACCCTTCATTAAAATGATACAAAAAATATACGTATCAAGGAAAATTTGTTCTACAAGAACTCATGTTCAATAGGGGGAGGGGGAATATATAATTTTGTAAATAATTACAGAAGTAAGTTAATCACCAAGCGAATATGTAGGTACTTAAAATTATACTATCGAAGAATAATGTAAACGTGGAATATCATTAACACAATCTAAAAATTGGCTATTTTTAAAATTACTGAATTTACTACGAGAATTCCACGATACAATAATCCTTATTTCTCGGGGATTTCATATTACGAATCAATAAGTTCGCCCACATCAACATTTGTCTGTATTTAGTAGTTCATCATTTCTTTTCCTTTACCCCGCATGTGAGAAATATCACTTTACTTATTATATTCTATTAGCTTATTATATTCTTAGAACGACTTCAGTTATTCTTAGTTGAATGTTTTCACCTATTTCAGGCTTGGTAGTATCAAGATTTAAGCTAAAATTAGAAATACAGCTCAGAATATTATAATTATACATGGGTAAAAATGATAAATTAGGTTAAATGCCTCAGCTTGTAAGAGTAAGAATGATATGCAAAATGAACAGTCATGATGATTATGAGTATCATTCTTAGATGTTTCCAGCTCTTATATACATTTAGAAGGAACAGTGAAATTCACAATCATTTATAAGAAATATTATAGTTCTATAGAGATGATCAATTTATTATAAACATCACAATCAATGAATTTGAGATAAGTTCACAAGAGTTATAATGTATCAACAAAAATAGTTCATTAATAAATCTCACATTTTAATTTAATTATTTTTTTTTTTTATCTTTCATCTCTTGTTGAGGCTAATTAAATTGTATACATAACTGGTCAGCACAAAAAATCTCAAAAATCAAAACAGGTCACAATTAAACTTTATATATATATATAATCTGTGCTGGTTGAAAATTACTGTTTACAATTCCAGAAAAGAGGAAAAACTGTAAGCAAAAGGATTTATAAAAAATAAAGGGTATCTTTATACTTTTCGTAAAAATTAAAATTAAAAAATAAACCCGAATACTTCAAATCACAAATTAAATTCATTTCAGAAATGCGTTATTTATACATATATGTTTTTCTCTTCGTACAAATTTCAACTCATTCACATATCACAAAATATCTAACTATAGAGCACTTAGCGCCATCTATTAGCTTAATATAGCATTATTCTCAGATAAAAATATTTTGCATTAGAAAAACCATATCATAAAATTTTAAATAAGGAAGGTCTAAATTTATATGGAAATTAAATTTTAGCACTTAACAAAAATTGATTTTTTTTTCCACTAAATAACTACGGATTATTTCTTTTACTTCGAAAATTTTTGAGCTTAAGTTTCATTTCTCACTTTAAAATAATTTTTGGTTAACACTTTTACAAATTGAATAATAGAAAAAATTTAGATTTTCCACACAAAAAAGCATTAATAAAACTTTAATGCCAACAAAAAAAACTCGTATTTATTATTCAAAAAACAATTTTTTTCATTTTTCAATAATCTTTTTTTTTTTTCTTTTAAAATAAATAGAACACTTATTTATGTTTGTTTCTTATTGCTAAATCAAAAATAATATTAAAACGTTTTTAAAAACACTGATATCATCAATAATATATAATTTTAACATATGAGAATAGAATCATTTTCGTATTTATTAATTATTTGCAATGTTTCCGGTTCGTCATTTAATCCTTTTTAATTATGTATATTGTTAACAAAATCATAAAACTAATCTTTTTAATGAGAGTTTTAAGTGATATTAAAAATTAAGAATTCATTGCAAACGTATATTTCTAATAGGTTCTAAATTAATTAACTTCTTATAATCTACAGGAATGTTCAATTTCTTATGAAGCAGGCGCCTTGAATCTACTCTCACTTTATCGCGAATCGAAGCTGTAATATAATATATAATAGCTTAATACAGTGATTCCCAAAGTGATCTATATCGACCCCTAGGGGTCTATGACAACCTGCAAGGGGTCTACGTCAGCGAAAAAAAAATTTGGGGGTCCATGAAATTAAAAATGGGGGTCCACGATAGTGGATCTCAACACATACACTGATAGTACCTATTTACTTACATCATACTATCTTATAATATCAAAACATACATTATTTATAATATAGCGCTGTTACCAATTTCCTAACGAAAAAAAGAAACAGACTGGACATCATTAGTGGAGGAGATTTAAGATTAACCCTTACAAAATTGACGCCAAATGTTGATAATTTATTATTAAAGCATCAGGTTCATCCTTCACACTAAAAATATTGACTTATTGCTTATGTTATTTTATTTATAATTTATTTTATGTTTATTTAATGTCACGCATATTTTACATAACAGATACAAAATTTTATTTTAAGTAGTTTTAATTTAAATTCAATTAATAAATGTATAAATTAACATGTGTTTTTACTTTAAGTTTTTAACACTAAACTTCACTACAGTTAGAAATTTACAGGAAATCAATATCGGGTAAGTAGGGGGTCTACCCAACACAGAAAAACATGGCAAGGGGTCTACGACACAAAAAAGTTTGGGGAACTCTGGCTTAATAGAAGATTAAATATTTATCAAGCACTTTATATAATATATTAAATGTAATGCATTTTATAATTTTAAAAGAATAAATATTAAAGCAGCATTCTAATAGGGCCCATTGTTGCTCAATAGTTTTTTTGTTCTTGGGAAAAGCAATGAGAACTTCAGCAGATGTGCACACAGATAAAAGAAACACAACATATAATCCCAGTTGTCAAACAATGGCTTGAATCGAGCAAGGGACCTTCAACTCTGAAAAGCGAGTTGATTATTTACTATTAATTAGAAAATGTATTATGAACATACTTACATTTATTGAAGAATCTCATCATACTAAACAAAATTCTAGGACACGAATTTGGTTTATTTTTTATTTAATCAGATTTCAGTAAGCTTATAGTTACTATTACAATTATAAAAAAAAATATGAATAAAACTATCTAATCAAGCAAAGTGTGATATGAGATATTAATGACTTCATAATTAATCCAATTTATCCTTTTGTTCATTGGATTGGCAAATTAATCTTGTGGACGTACACAAATCATAGATCTCCAACAGTATAAAAGGGTTAAAAATAAAATATAAAACCAGAGAGAAAAATTTTACGAAAGAACTATGAAAGAAACAATTACCTTCAAATTCACATAAGCAGACAATGGAAATAAAAATCACGCAGATAATTTTTGGCGAAGATCTGGCGAACATCCATCACTGTTGATGGACTAAGATTTAATGAGGAAACTGGGGGTGTGAAAAACGTTAATTTTTCTGCATACAATGATTCATTCAGTCTGTATACGTGATTCTTCTTTGTCTTTGGTGTAAAATTAAAGCACATATAGGCATACTAATGTGTATCTTCTAAAAGCAGGTGTAAGGAGGCGAGATCTAAAACTGAAGTTACCGAAATCAAAAACATCATTAATTTGCTTACTTTCCTCTTTCTTTCGTAAGTGATAACAATTACCAAAATATCGATATTAAGGTAAAATACCCTATTTTCTTGATATAATACAAAATAAGGAGTAGGAGCAATGCATTTCAAGGGTAAAGGAACAAAGTTTTATATATATATATATATATATATATATATATATATATATATATA
>JAPDSC010142517.1:120211-136937 GCA_026290005.1 Latrodectus geometricus
CGTCTGTAGTGATCGCTATCTCGTGAGGTATCTATCAAACAATTTCAAATTTATGCTCATTGGAAAGGTGACATTTGACACTAAAATATTCTCTTGCGGTTTTTTGTTTGATTAATTCAGTTATGAGTACAAGGTTTTAAAAATAGAAGACAACAAACAGAAAATTCGATATATTTTAGTTTTTCTTTTAGAATGGCGAAAATGCTAACCAGGTGGCTAAAATTGTGAAAGGTGTTTATCGTCCTATATATGACTGTAACAACCAGTTACGCACAATTTTGATTTCATCGATTCCGTTTGGGTATTTGGATGCTAAAGATGCACCTCGCATGGATACAACATCGTCGAGAATGTCTATAAAATATCAAAAATTATCAAACTTGACAGCATGTCAGCAGTCGTAGCTTCGCACAAGACCTAAAAATCTACATGAAAACTGTTTTAAACCTTTTTACAAAGTGAATCTGAAAGAAGTTGCAAAAAGTTCACGTAAAAATAATGGATTTCTTTTTCCCCAAACTAATATATATATATATATATATATATATATATATATATCAAATAATAAAAGTAAAAATAGAATAAGATTAAGAATATATGTGTATTGAAAAAAAAGATTATTTTGCCGAATTTTTACATACGATAGACAAGCAATATATGCTTCCATTAGCTATTATTTTCTTAAAAGATTATTTTTTTATTGTTAAATTTTATTTATATTTCTAATATTTAGATATCAAAAATATATAATATAGTTTTCAATAATATTACAGGATTTAAATTACAACATGAAATTGACACCCATAATCTTTCCGAAGATCAAACAAAAACTTAAATATATTAAAATAAAAAATTTCACTACTAGAAGCTAATTTAAATAATAAAATTACTTCTCGTGCTTAGTAATCCGTTAGAATTATCAACTCATCAAAGTCCTGCTACTGGTCAAGTATTTATATCGTATACATTATTTATAGCACGAATTTGTATTTTAATTTGAAAATCAAATTTTAAATACAAATAAATAGGCAATTCAATCAATTTATAAATTTCATTTTTCAACTCTTAATAACATTGATATCTGCTGCCCACAGTAGTAATGTCATTCAACGAAAAGCTTTTTGTAATGCCCAGAAAATTTACCTAATTTGTTTATAGTTCAATTGTTTCGACTAGAAACTACAGTTTAAAATAGATTCTGAGTCCTAGCAAACAACCCCGTTTAGGGTGTGAATCGAGCATAAAAACAATTGAATTGAAGAACATGACACTAACCATTCTGAATTACATTACGGTTCAGTTTGCTTATCGTTCAAAACTTTTTTTTTTATACGAAGAACTACAGTTAAATCAAAACTTACATCTAAAATGGATTCCTAAAACCTCTAAAAATAGCTATGCCCGAGTTGGGCTTCGAACCCATGAACTGTTAAACCAAAAGCTAGAGTGCTAAACCAATCAGTTGTCAGTTCGTGAAAGACTCGGGAGTCGGATTTCAACTACGACTTTGCTTATTACAAGGTTGAATTAAGTAATTTCTAGTTCTGATTTTTAAAAAATATTTTTAAGCTATTTTCTTTCCAAAAAAAAAAAAAAAAAAAAAAAAAAAAAAAAAGTTTAATTTCTGCTGTGTTTAGAATAAGCATACACAGCAGAAATTAAACACCTCTAGATCTTCCTACAAAATTCAACAAATGATTTTAACCACATATTTGTAACTATATACGCTTAGAACAAAAAATTAAATGATTTGTATAGCTTATGTGGCATATACGGTACATTTTTATACTGATTAAGATGTTTTTAAAAATGCTATAAATCAGTGCTAAATATCATTTTGTCTTGAAAACTAAGGAATACCTTAATATAAAAATGGCGGGAAAAAAACTAAGTATATCTTAGTAAAAAATTATCTTTGCTAAAAAAAGTTAAAATTTATTTGTTTTGAGACTAACTTGAAATTGTTAAGCGTTTTTAAGTTAAAAATATAATTATAGTGATTATTGTATAAAAATATTAATTAATATGTAACTTTATAATATCTTCGCATGGGAACCGGGGTTGCATTTAAAAATTTATATTAGAATATAATAGTAATAAGAACCTTATATTTCCAAAATGAGTTAATACATTTTAGTCTATAAACAAAAATAATTTCCGTAGAAAAACAACTTTTTAGACGTTAATTTTCGATGATTAAATTGCTTATTGCTATTCCATCATCATACTTCCTGTATCTCTAGTCCTGAGTTGATCTATGCATATTGTTACAATTTATGACTTTGCCATTTGATTTGTTTTAATTCTAATAAACTTTTAATGTTATTCTTATGCAAAAACAAAACAATAAATAAATAAATTTGAGATACTTATAAAACCTAAGAATGTTCCATTAGAAATATTTAAGATTCATTTTACATAAAATACTGTTAAAAACTTACACATTGGGCTATTTATTATTTCTATTGCTTATTATCTTAAATAAGTATTTTAAGCAACTTTTAAACGAATTTAGTTTAAACAAATTATTTTCGTTTTCGCAATTAAAATTATACGGGGTTATTCGAGATAGATTGAATAATTAAACTTCGAAAGCAATAAGTCAGCAATAATTGATCTATCTATGTAGTTGTTATTGCGGATTTATTACGAAAGAAAAGTTATATTTTTGTCTTAAATCCATAAAAAGTATACACTGTGCAAGAAAGATTGATTAGTTCGAAATAGAAAAAAATTATTCTAGACTTATTCTAACAGATTTAGATTGACTGAATACGTAAAAACTATGAACTCAATCTTAAAATAGCAATAAAGTTAGCTAACAAATTAAAGAAAATACAATAAACTAGTTTCGCTATATCGAGAAATCATTGGTTTGTACAGAAATTTTACTTCCACTCTTCTTATAACATTATAAAAAAGTTAAAAAGTAGGGGTAAATAATTCGAATGATAGACAGAATGAAATCTAATACTTCAGAAAGTAAATATGAAATAAAACTAAAAATTCGTTCCACGTGCTTTTATACAAAAATACATATTAAAAGATGGAAAAATGTATAACCGGTGAATCACCCTAAGAAAAGGTCACTGGTACTATTGATCGCTGGCTTCCCTTTCAACCCAAGTTCGATAATTTAATTGCATCGAGCCTTCAAAAGAACCGATTCATGTGAAAGGATAGCAAAATCACTGGATTGAAAATATATCGAAGATTCGAAAGATAGGGGGGAAACACACATATATATACCCTATAGAGGGGAGTTTACAACGGCATGCGCGAAGATTCGAACGGCGAACCACCAACTCTCTAATTAGGCACAGAATTTCCCATGTTTCCTGGATATAATGACGTATAAGGCCTTGTTCCTTCACACATCGTTGGCTTGGAGCCTCACAAATTGGACTAGAGTTATAACCAGGGATAGCTAACATATGACTTTGAACCTACGAATTCAAGTCGCGCGCAATGAGATGGATGCAGACTTCTATCAATTGGTACAGTAATCAGTGGCCCAAAATTTAATGTGATTCATTTGCGGCGCCAACAATCATGTATTCTTATGTCCTCGTTTTTATGTTCTACTTTAATTGCTGTTTTTCCCACAGCCTCAAACAAATACAGATTTATTAACAGTAGTCAAAATTGCAGTTACTTATCGCTCAAAAAAATCTTAATAACATTGGATTTCGTTAGAAGATTAGAAAAAAAAAACAATTTGTCTTGTATTCAGCATGGTAGATTACCGAAGATAGCATAAATCCAAAAAATGAAAAGTGCAGTATAAAAATGAAATATATTCTTACATCACAGCTCAAAACGTAAAACAATTTAAATATAGAAACAATTTCAAGATTATTAACACATATTTGATGTTTATTTATATTCAGCTACGATATAAAGGAATTTTTTTTTTCTAGATATAACTTTAGAATTGAAAATTCCATCTCCAATTTTCAATTATATTAGGTTGGGGGAAAAGAAATCCATTATTTTTACGTGAACTTTTTGTAACATCTTTCAGATTCGCTTTGTAAAAAGGTTTAAAACAGTTTTCATGTAGAATTTTAGGTCTTGTGCGAAGCTACGACTGCTGACATGCTGTCAAATTTGATAATTTTTGATATTTTATAGACATTCTCGACGATGTTATATCCATGCGAGGTGCATCTTTAGCATCCAAATACCCAAAGGAATCGACGAAACCAAAATCGCGCGTAACTGGTTGTTACAGTCATATATAGGACGATAAACACCTTTCACAATTTTAGCCACCTGGTTAGCATTTTCGCCATTATAAAAGAAAAACTAAAATGTACCGAATTTTCTGTTTGTTGTCTTCCATTTTTAAAACCTTGTACTCATAACTGAATTAATCAAACAAAAAACCGCAAGAGGATATTTTAGAGTCAAATGTCACCTTTCCAACGAGCATAAATCTGAAATTGTTTGATAGATACCTCACGAGATAGCGATCACTACAGACGTCTACCGAAAAAATAATGGATAACTTTTTCCCCAACCTAATATTACAAGACATTCGATGATCATACAAATTCGCAATTTTCATGACTGCTGCATGTTCATTCTTATTCAAAATCATTTAATTTCAAAATAGATGTGTTAAAAGATTTCTTCTCAAAACAGACTCAAATCATTTTCTTTTATCATAATGCACACAATTCCAACATCTAAGCAACCTGGTCTTAAAATCAGACTTGAGAAAAGGAACACCGTTACGCAAGACGAATTCGCAAGGATTATGTCAATTAGAACACATTTAAATATAGAAAAAATAGAAGCAAACAAAATTCTGGCAATAAAGTGAACAAATTGTGTTGCATCAAAGCGAATTTACTTTAAAAAGCCTCAGAAAATTTATACAACTACCTTTTTGTTTTTACTTCCAGAATTAATAAACGCTGATATGTTATCGTATTAAGTATATAATCAAAATAATTCGAGAAACTTCATATACAACAGAACGCCATTTAAAAACACAAAAAATATTAAAATCAATATATATTTGTGAAATCAGATTAATTTTATACTTCGAAAATTAATGCATTCATTTCATCAAGCATATAATAAATTTAATTTTGAAATAAGCCTTTGATATTTTTGGATTTGTAAAATTTATATATAAAACTTAGTATAACAAAAATCAAATTTTATAAGCAACGCATTTCATTAATTTCTTGCACAGCGATCACTTTTTGCTCATGAAAATTTATAAGAAATTTATAAGTTTATAAGATTTTGCTTAAAAGCATTGGTAACAAATTATCTCCTAACTCGATGTAATAGGTCGGTGGAAAACTTCAACAGATCAAAATTGATTTTAATACTAACGGATACTATGATTTTAATTACTTTATTTTAGTATTTAACCTCGTCATTAATTCAATTTATCCAGTGTAGAGTGTGGTTTAACATTTAGTGAGTTTAAATATTATATTTTTCTTCATGGTGTACTTTATGTGCAAGTTTACAGTAATTTATCTGTTTAAAAAAAATTAAAAAAACATTTAAATCATCCTTGCCGATTTAAACTAACCATAAAGTGGATGTTATGATTTATTTATTGCATGCATGAACAATCAAATTAATGTGCTTTACATGCTACAGGAAATAAATTTATCTTTACTTAATGATTAATAAGTATTTATTTTTTAATAGCCGTATCAAGAGAGACACAAGTCTCCAATAATATATAAAAAATAACCAATCCCATTAAGATATTCAACAAAACTTTCACACAAATTGCTCACTGAAGAGCTAATCCCATAGACAAATTTACTTGTTTTTGATGGTAAACGAAATTGTATACTTAGTGGTGAAAACGTCATTGGTGAAAACGATTATTTGTTTAACTTCAATTATAAGTAAAATAAACTAACGTACACATGTGTGATCTTAACTGTAACGAAAGAAACAATCACTTTATGGTTAAACGATATTAGTTTTAATTTTGATAATATAAATAAAAAATGTGTGTGTTAGTAAAATTTAAAGTTTTCCAAAATGTATGTTGCAGAACAAACTAATTAGCTTGGCAATTTAACTTACAAATGATTTTTTCCTCCAAATGGAAATTTAGAAATTAAACATTGAAAAAAATTAAAATCGGACACTTTGATATGCCACATAAGAATGAATACTATTTTGTTTAAAACCTGGCAAGATTACTCCACACACTATTCGATGGAAAGGGGGCAGAGTAATTTGAGACTGTCGCTCAATCAAGATGCGTGACCGCAACAACTCATCACCCCTTGCACAAGGGCTACAATTAGGGCGAAGACGTGCGCGCGCTAAATTGCCACTTGTCCTACTCAAACACAGTCATCAATGAGTTCACCCACCCACCACCCTGTCTTTTTCCATTCCCCTCCTTCAACATTCGAGGGTGGGACCGCACATGCCCACAAAACAGAAAGTAGTATCTGCACACCACGTAAATTAATTCAAGTACATTAAAAACCTCGAATAGCGAGGGTTCAATACCCCTAAAGCTGTCCCCCTTTTCAGAGTTCTGGTTTTTATCTCTCTTATTTTTCCCAGCAAAGTGCCGATGCTATTACTGAAAGAAATATATTTAAAGAAAAAAAAATGAGAAATGCCCGAAGCACTTAGCCGGTAATAGGTCGCTAGTTTTAGAAAACGGTTGGCAACTTTCTTCTGCATGAAGTTTATCGATATCCATTAAATTTTGCATGCAAACACACATGTTTATTTGGAAATGATTTTTTAAATACGTCAGCACGACAACTATAAATGCTAACCAAATTTTTGAAGAAAAATTTAACAGAAATGGTTTTACTATCTCTCAAACAGTTTTATTCAGTGATATGAAATGAAATATAACGAATATATTCTTTTATTCAAGCAGAAACTGGTTTTTCAATGAAATGAAAGTTTTCAAAAGATCAATTTAGAAATAAAAATGTGACTAAAGAAGTCCAAATGAAACAAAATATTCAACAAACTAAAAAGATTTGACAAGCTTTTTATAAGTTTGTTATTAAAAACAAGCTAAACTAAAACATTTTTATTTGTGAAGTCTTCTAAAAAAATTATAAATACAGTTTACAAAACGAACAGAAAAGCCTACAAATGGACTTTGGAACAGGATATGAAATACGATTATGTATAGAGATATAAATATCAGTGAAAATAATTTATATTTTAGAAGAACAACGAAAATAGAAGTACCAAAACTCATACGGAATAACACTTTTTTAAATAAATTTTGAATTAAAAATCATTAAAAGGCAATTAAATGAATAGAAAAAATTATCAAATGCAATCATTAAGTCATTGAAAATGAATAAAATTCTTTGGTAATATGTATATACATATATGAAATAAAAACATTTAAATCGTCCTTGCCGATTTAAACTAACCATAAAGTGGATGTTATGATTTATTTATTGCTTGCATAAACAATCAAATATTTAATGTGCTTTACATGCTACTGAAATAAATTTATATTTACTTAATGATTAATAAGTAAGTATTTATTTTTTAATAGCGGTATCAAGAGAGACAAATCTCCAATGATATATAATATAAAATAACCAATCCCACTAAAATATTGACCAAAATTTTCTTTCCAACTGCTCACTGAAGAGCTCATCCCACTGACACATTAACTTGTTTTTGATGGGTGGCAAAATTGTATATTCAACATTATTGGTGAAAACGATTATTTGTTTAATTCGAAGACCAATTATAAGAAAAATAAAGTGATGTACACATGATCTCAACTGTAATGAAAGAAACAACCACTTCATAATTAAAAAGAAAACGGGAAAAATAAATTTTCTTTGAGAAACTTATATATTAGCAACAAAGCTTACTCCAAAAATCAGTAAAAAAAAAAAAAAAAAAAAAAAAAAAAAAAAAAAAAAAAAAAAGGAGTACTCAAGTTAAATAAGAAAAAGCTAAATAGAAATTTGCTATGAGGATACATGAAAATGTTTATGATTTCCCGATGTTTCAAGCAGCTGCCCAACACTTTAGAAAGCAATTTTCATCCCACAGTAATTTCATCAAGTCGTTTGCAAAACGTGAGCAAAATGACCAAACGGGAGACAGGGGAAAAAAAAAAAAATACTGTTTCTGTCTTCAGAACAGAGAAAATTGTTTCTCCCTTCAAAAAAAGAGTCTTTTGCTTCTTTTCCTGCTTCCTAATATTTCACTGCCTTTGGTATTATTATTATGTTGTTCATTATTTCATTACTCTTTTTCCTCCGGAAAACAGCTTTAAAACGTTCTTTTGTAATCCGTAAAAGTAGGGAGAAAGCTATTCCATTCTAAGGTTGAGATGCAGCGCTTCTTTCAAAAATTTATCTTTTAGCACAACAATAGGCGAACGTCGAGAAGACATCGTGGAGCACATGAAAGACGTTTGAAAGGAATAACGAATTTCCCAGCGGTGCACGCGGGAGAAAGGGGAGACGGTAGTTTCCTCCCCCTCATTCTATTCTTCAGAAAATTAAAAGTAAAGGATTATCATCGCCAACCGCATGTCAACCTAATACTGTTTCATGGCTGCTGAACACCCAAGTGCAGCCAATTTCTTCGTCCGTTTCCCTCTTTTTAACATTACCGTTAGGATATAATCGCCAAGGGGGTGTTTGGAGAAAAGAGGATTTATTAATAATATTTTCAAATGCGCATGCTCTACTCAGAAGGCCAAAAAAGAAAATAAAAACTTAATCGGGTTGAAAAAAGTGTCATTTATTTTTCAAGTCATTTCTCCCAAATGGAAATAAGTTTAAGGAACAAGAATGGAAATCTTTTCCGATTATCACTGGAACAAATTCATGTGATCAGAAGGAAATTTTGCATAATTTAGGAAAAAAAAAAAAAACTCTTGAGTTGGTTGAAACAATTTATAGGTCCTTCAAATATTGCTTGTCCTTTTTGGATCTTGCGCCACAAAACCCAACCAATCAACCTTCAAATATTGCTTGAAAAATATAGAATGAAAGAAAAAATTTTAAAGTCGACTATGACGAATGAATTGATAACGATTCTTTAAAAACAAATAACCAATGATCTTTAAAAATAACTGGAGAATAAGCTCTTTTTACATTATTGCGACACATCAGAGTTGAAGAAAATAGTGTGGCTATTACAAATAATCGCACACATAGCACCTTATTTAACATATGAACATCCTACTATGCGATTTTATTTATACGCACGAATATTACAGTTAATGCGTCCTTAATTTATTATTGTGCGGCTAAAACTGGAATAAAATGTACATGTAAGGCAAATTATTATGTTTAAAAATTTTAGCTCATAAAAGATCAATGTATAAAGTAGAATAAAAAAAGAAACTTGCTGTTATGGAATATGTAAAATGTATATGAATATAACATTGATTAATAGTTATCATTCAAAGTCATACTAATATCAATTATGCGCAATAATCAAACCAGATTTGCAACAATTGCAATACTTAGAATTAAATTTACGAAAATTATAATGAGAAACAACGTTTTCTTAACTTCAACAGAAAGAAATAGATTTATTAAATAATTATAACAATGTCAAATTTTAAATGATTGAAATTCATGTGAATTTCAAGCATTTCAGTTAGTTTACAAGTGCTTACCATTTGGCACGCTTCTTAAAATAACTACATTTTAAGAGGAATTTCAAATGATAAGTATCATCATGCCTTTAAATAATTTCTGAATAATAATTATGATGCTTTTTAAATAATTCATTATTAAACACAAAGAAATATTTTAGATTAAAAAAGGAATCTTCTACATTTTTAAATAAGAAAAACAACGGTGAAAATGCGCTTTAGGTCCCCTCCTTGGCGCGTTTTCAAAAACACCGATGCCATGACGAAAAGTCTACCGCTATTTCAAAGTGAAATTTAATTAGTGATCAAAGAAAAGGCTAAAACAAACTAGTAATTATTGAGTATGCGTGAGAAAACGCTTCAAATTCGTGAGTTGGCGAAGTAGGGGACCTAAAGCGCAGATTAACTAAAACAACAAACGGAAAAGTCACTGTATTGGGTAAGAGAATTAGTTAAGACTTTGGAAAATGTTATGAATAACGATTATAAGTGTTAGATTAAAAATCACATATAAGGGGTGATATCTTTTACATTATAATTTTTATGTAGTTGAATAAATTTTCTATGTATTCAATCATCAATCCTATCTTCGTGTATAGCGTTATTTTTTTATAGTGTTATTAACTTATAGCGTTCCCCCCCCCCGTTACTGTAGATATAATTATTTAAGGTATACAGGTATACATGCAGATATAATTAATATATTCCCCTATTTATTTATTAAATAAGTTTTTTATAGATGCAATTCAGTCATTTTCAACTTCCTTTCATTCATATATTAAATAATTAGTAAGTTTTGATTTTTTTAACTCAAATTTAAGACTAAATTTCCCAATGGCAAAAAATACTGTAAAACAATACATGAATGGATGTATTACAGTTACATTTTATATTAGATAAGTGTTCAAAAACATGAAGCAGCAGTGTAAATTTCACTATCTTTTTTGCCATACATAAATGTCTCATTAACATAAGCAAAAATAACTGGATGGTCACATTTTGCATACGAAAGTTAATTCGACTGGTACATACGAATTAAAATAAATTCAAACCATCATCACTAACATCCATGCCCTGTGGGGATGGTTGGTTGGTTGGGTGGGTTGGTTTTATGGCGCAAAGTCCAAAAAGGACAAGCTGCGCCATACTCTGTGGGGAGTAGAACCCATAAATTGTTGAGCTCCAGAATCAGAATGCTAACCACTTAGCTACAAGTTCGGCTCGTGTGACATATCTACTGTCTGATTATTAATTAAAAAAAATAATGAATGTTACAATATCTTACAGCGGGTTCTGTTAATTTACCAAATATAGATATGACAAAATTAAACATCTTTCTGTTAAATTGTCTCAAATAGTGGCACCTATAACTGATCAACTGTTAAAGGATTATTTAATTTAACCATTGGATGTTTATACCTCTTAGTTTCTTATATTACTACTTTTAATCAAGAACAAATTAAATAAAATACGTTTCATTTTTTTCACATGTTTGAATATGATACATAATTTTATTTGATGATAAAATTAGAATACAATTTTACCATCAAATAAAGCTATGTATCGCATAAAGTATTGAATGAAAATATTTCTTCTCAGACTGTTTCATTTTGCATTTATAATGTAAAAAAAAAAAAAAAAAAAAATTGTGTAGAAAATTAATACCAAATAATTTTTACAAAATATTTGTTTTAATTTCAAGTGAGAATACTTATTTTCACAAAAATCAAGCATTTCAGTCAAAATACTTATTTACTTCGCAAACATAAGTATTATCAACAAAATACACGATTTTAAGGAAATAGCAATTTGAAATATTTATCCTCACTATTGAAAATATTTTGCCCTTGATCTTTTTTGAGCTTACCTAACCGAAAAGTTGGTTGGTTGGGTTTTGTGGCGCAAGGTCCAAAAAGGACAAGCAGCGCCTTAGCTAACCGAAAAGGCAATGAGTACAAATAAAACCAAACATATGAAAGTCAGACAATTAAATGGAAGTACAATTTTGGTTTCATTATCTGCCAGAGGTAGGGATATGTAGACAGAATGGATCCTTCGTGTCGGACAGAGAAGGATTGATTGGTTAGTTGGTTTGTTTTGATTACCAGTCGATGTAAAAAAATATAATTATTAAAAATAAGAAAAAAAGTCTAAACTAACACTGCGTGTTAATGTGAAATAAATGTGTCGTCCAAAGCAAATTTTTTTACCCCATTTGGATTCATTAGAAAACTATAATTAATCTAAATTAAGTTAAAAAAATTTTCTTTTGTCCAATATAAATATAAAAGATAGTTTTTTACAAATCTTTAACTAATTTTCCTTACAATAGATCTTATCAATACTTTATTTCAGAAACAAAACATGGTTTGAAATCATGTTATTGACTAGATACTTTTTACGTCTTTAAGCCAAGGAAAAAAAATCACAAAAAATATAAGTTTTGCTGATCTCTAAATGTTATTGATTATCAATATTAATTTTTATAGTCGCTATTAATTTTACCCTATTACTGATGAAATATATTTCTTCTAAATAAAACCGTTGATTTTTAAAAATAATTAATAAATTCCTTTCATGCAACGTAGATATACATGAATAAACAATTTATTATTATTATTTTACCGATCATAAATAATTAACAAATTAAAACTATTATTTGATGATTAATCTTAATTTTTTAAATATCAGTTTAATTTTCCATACTATTTCTTCAAGCTACTTTAAATTAATAATGATTAAAAGCATTAACAAAGGTAAACCAACTTTTTAAAAATCATTTCGAACATTAAGTACAATCGATATAATGAAGAATAGGTATAACGATATTAACGGAGAATAAATAAAAAATTAGGACGAAAATTAAAAATTATTTTTAAATATTAGAAAATTATACCATTCTTCTTAAGTAGGAAAATATTGAATGCTGAACTAATTAAGTGAAAGGGATGATTTCAAATTTATAAAAATCATACGATAAGAGAAAATATTCAGAAAATTATCCGATTGACAAAATGAAGTCCATAAAAATACTGCAAAGTAAAGCAATTAAAATACAGACACATATTTATTTATATATTTATCATAATAATTAAACGGCAAAAGTTATTTTCTCCAAAAAAATTTTAAAAATTAAATTATCAATTGATTTATATAGAATTTATTAAGTGAGCTTAATTTTTTTTTATTTCTACAAATTAAATTCTAAACTTAAAAGAAAAATAAAACGCAACTTCATTTTTAACTGAGAATGCTACAAATGGATAGGTTAATTAAATTTACCGCTGCTATCATTTAATTTAGTTATAGATGCAATAAAACTCTGAGGTTGTATGTAAGAGAAATAAGCAGAAGTCAAAAATCAGTTATGAAATATAAATGTGTGAGAGTAATCATTTTTTTTTTTTTTTTTCAAATAACACTTTATTATTTTTTCTCGGATAATACATTACCAATTATGATTTTTATAATAAAATGATTCCATGTGAAACAAATTTGAAAATTTTCTTTATTTTTCAATATATACCTTAGATAAATATTTTCATACTTCTTTTTGTTATTTTGATTAATTTTATTATAATATCAATTTCCTGCCCTGAGGGAAAAAATTCTCTTAATTTTTCCCTATTCGAAACACACTTCGAATAATCGGGGGGGGGGGACAATTTTCAATAAATTTCATTTTTGTATTTAGTAGAAACACATTAATCCGGACTAATAGGGAATACAGCTCTTACGAATTAATGAAAGTACGGATTAAACAAAATAACTTATAAATTGAGCCAAGGTGCATGAACTAATGTACAAAATTGTACCTTGAATTTAAGAGAAAAAAAATATATAAAACCGCATAGGAGAAGATTAAGTATAGTACATCATCATTTTACTTTTAAGTGTAGACATACATCATTTTACTTTTACGATAGACATCAGATGAAAAACTACTTTCAACGTGATGATCCTGGCTCACCTTCACTAACCACACTTGACTCGCTTACTAACCTAAAAGAAACTACCCATCTTTAGATGTCTCACTTTAGTGCTCATCTCTGGAGCAAGTAATTGACGCAGGAGTCTCAAATGTAAGGCTTGACTCATTCAAAATCAACAACACTTCAACTTCAACAAAAACACATTATTGCGCTACCTCGCCTCATCTATTTTATACAACATGTACATACATATGTATGTATATCTAAATGGTTGTCCAGACTTATAGAGTGAGGATTAATGAGGGTTTACTCTGTATATATCTATTACTTAATTTTAAGTAGATTCTGATGCAAAGGAACGCAGTACAGATGAAAAAGAAAAAATCTCGTGAAAATTGAATTAATAACATTCCCAAAAAGAAAAAGAATGTTTAAACCGGGAAAGTTTAATAATTCTATCTTATGAAACACTTCGAATGACAGCTGGACATTTCATACAACTCCTAACAAAAAGAATTTTTAAGCATTAAATATCAACAATGAAAAATTTATTTATAATGTCTTAAACCACCAAATTAAATTAAATTAAAAAATATTAGGTAAAATAAAGAAAAAACAGTTTAAATAATCGAAATAACTACACAAATTTAAATACACATATTTTTAATAGATTCCCCAAATTATGCGAGTGGAGCATATTCCTTTACATAACCATTTAAGATAATTTTTTTTTTTATTTTAGAAAAGAAAAGGGAAAAATCAACCGCATAACAAGCTAAATTTTTAATGTAAATTTCATTTTCTTTTCCCCAGAATGAGCCACCCTCTACGCATATGGGGATAATTTATAACGATCATACATTTAATATCCTCTGACAAGCAGTATTCCTGCATAAATGATTGCAGCCAATTTATCATCGTAGGGAAGAATTTCATTATCTTAACCTCTGATGTTCCCCTCTGCTCTGACTCCAGTACTCAGAAACAAATTTAATCGAATCTTTTAAGAGCTTAAAGTAGAATTTAAAATGCCCCCGCGGAAGAGTGAAAAGGAGGGAGTCAGGGGTATTTATAACAAAAATGTAATTATAGCATTCAACATATCCCCATACGTCATCGGTGGTAGTTTTCTTTTTGGGATTAAAAATGGCATTACGTAAAAAGACAAAGAAAATAAATTGCATACAAGATACATTCTTTGACATAAGTTTGTAATGTTTAAATCGCATTTCCAGTTGCCAAAAAATTTACACAACCAGTCATTAATCAATACTTTTTACAAAACATCCCAATCTTGAAGAAAATAAGATTAAAAATTCAAATGGAAGGAAAAGTAATTTTGCTTTCAGTCAAAATTTTATTACCTAAAAACCAGAGAATATTTTAACGCAAAATTTTATCAAAAAAATCCAATAAAATTATTTTTTCAGTTTTGTTGTTGTTACCAATGACACTTGGCAACACCAAGCCCGCCCATCAGAGACTAGGCGAATGAAGTCAGAGAGCGTCTTCCGTTTTTTGAATAAAGCACCCTCATACGAAGATAGAAGTACGACTTTTGGCTCATAGATGGCAGCACCATCTAATACTTTCAATTTAGATATTGAAACCAGAGAAGACCCATAGCCTGGCTCCAACCACCCCTAGGGAATACCTCTGGAATGGGAACATGGAGGACATTGCGACCCGATATATTTTACGCACACCATTCGCCATTAGTGATCACGACGGATCTTCGGCTAAGCCGGGACTCGAACTCACAATCTTTTGGTAACGAGAACGACGCCCTAACCAACCAGACCACCCCGGCCTACTTTTTTCGGTTTTAACTTTAAAGAATAATTTTATGTTAATTCGTTAAATTCATAACAGTTACTAACATTGATATATAAAAGCATTGAACATTGAAGCGCAATGAACCATAGTGTTTGTACAGAATCTAATTAAACTTGTTAAAATTTGATTCGGAGATTTTTTCGAAATAAAATGGAGTTACTTGAAAAAGATAATTCAGCTATAAAATTGGGTACTCATTATCTAAAATCTAAATTAATGGCTTTAGCTTACTCAATAAACGCAATTAAACAAGCTATTATATAGATGCCTAAACATTCCTAAAAACTTTGGAGTTTTTCAGTAGTTCTCGACTCAAATAGCTTTGAAATATAAATACTATATAAGACTTAAATATCATCAAGGGATTTAGAATCAATTTAAGTCGTATCCCACGAGTCATTTAAATAATCGAGATAAACGGATGTTGTCCTTAATTATAGGTAAAGAAAATCTAATAATAAAATAATTAGCTAAATTTTATGACTAGCTAAAATTAATTGGCAAAAAATAAAGAACTGTATGCTATGAACAGCGTAAACGGTATTTTAATATCCACCGTGTAATTACAATCCGGGTGAATTTATCATAGGTAAGGAGTCACATTCATGCATCGTAAGGAAGTAAACCCAGAAAACTGCGAAGGATCCACCTTGACAAACATCCACACATAAGGCTGGAAAACAACAACCAAGTTTCATTGTTCAACAGTGACTGGTATCTCTTACCACCAAATAACCGTGAGCCTAAATTTTAATGACTAAAAGCACATGAGAACTTAAATATGTTCCAGAAATTTTATGATAAATTTTACTTCCCTATTTTTTAATAAAATTTTTAATCACCTAAAACTTAACTGTCATTTTCACTGGTTTTTAAAATTTCAACTTCATTCAAAATTTTAATAGTTTTATTATTTTTCATTTTTCATACTATGGAAGAAATTTAAAAAATATTTACTCAATTTGTAGAAACTAACTCATGAAAAACTTTAAATTGAAATATAATAATAAATTTATGTCAATTTTCACTTTCTATATGATATTTTTGCTTGCATATATTCATTAATATATATAAAATTTATTAGAAGCAGCTGAAATCTTCATTATGTTTTAATGAATTGGTGATGACATTTTGTAAAATACTTTTTTCTAATCGACAATCAACTTGTTGACAATCAAATATCATTATTTACATAAAAAATAGAGTGTGAAAATATTGCTAACTGATACAAGGTATGAATTAAATGCAACTCCTAAAATTTAAACTCCCTAAACAATAATGAGGATTATTGTACTGTTATAACAAAAACAGTATTTGTATTTGTTATATTAAAGATAAGTTAGGCATG
>JAPDSC010142517.1:150498-168080 GCA_026290005.1 Latrodectus geometricus
ATATATATATATATATATATATATATATATATATATATATATATATACTAATCTTTTGTCGGGGTCAAACTATATTTTCAATGAAATATACATTAAAACTACAGTGAAAAATAATATATGGAATTCAAATGGTATACTATTATTTAAAGTCACTTAAGCTTTATAACACTTGGAGCACAAACGTCTCCTCAATAGTTTTCAAAGTAGGCACTTAAATGCCATTGATAAGCATTTTTCAACAGAAACATTATAGAATATATCATGTATAGGTATATACTTTTTGTTTTAATTTATTTACGATCAAATAAGATTAGTGAAATATTTAACTGTATTCATGACCAACAAAACTCCCAATGGCTTATATTATAAAATTTGATTTCAATTGGTTACTCTAAATATAAGTGACAAGTGCAGAATGTACTTAATTTAATGATATGTACTTTTCTCACACTCTTATTTATTAATTTTTTTTTTCAATTTTTTAAAAGTATAGAATCATAAATATCAACATTATAGGAATAAAGAAATTATGTAAGAAACAAACATGAATTAATATTTGTATATCAAATAAACCATAAAGATTAATTTTAAACTTCGTACTACAATTTTTCCAGATTTAAGAAGTAAAAATTTGTCTTAGAAGAAAAAGTCTCATATTTTATGCAATGAGCTAAAATTTAAAATCAACATAAAATAATCTCAATCTCTTTTTCAGTATGTTTAATTTGCCTCCTTATTAAGAATTTTAAGTTATAATCAGTAACTGTGTAAAGTGTACAAATTTTCTTACTTATACTGTTATCACACCATCATGCTTCCCTGTACCTAGCCTTGAATTGGGCTCTATGCAGAAGCAGTCGGGTAAAAATCTTTGTAATTTAGAAGCAGGTGACAAAGAAAAGATTCCCAATACTTGACCAAAGTTATAATTTCAACTGAAGGACATTGCAACCAGACCTTTAGTGAATATGTTAGGTAGAGATTCAAACTCACTACCTTCTGATAATGAGAATGACATTATAATCAAAGGATGTCATAGCAATTTTTATTATATTTTGAGCAACCATGGACATTGAGTAATAATTTTTCAAAAATGATTACAGAGTAAAATCAATACTTGAAGTGGCATTATTCCCACATAAGACATAGCAGAAAAAAAAAATTCTTAATTTCACTTACGAATATTTGACACATGAAGACCCTCTCAGACAGGCAACTTCTAATTAAAGAACAAATACCTATCAACTGTTTTGTTACTCAAGAAACTATGAATATCAATAAAGGTTGGGCTGCTATTTTTTAAAAATTATCAGTAGCTACTGATGAACAAGTCAGTATCAAGACCCACTTATTGATTTAACAAACAAATAAAATAATTAAGCAACACAACTAATCTGATATATTAACAAAATATGTCATGCCTCAGCCTATAAACAATATGATATTTCTTCACTCTGTAAGCAATAATTGTTTATATTTTTGGTTAATTTGTGGTTTCGGTCCATTTCTTCGCCAGCTCGCAAATTTGAAGCATTTTTTCGCACATTAATTACTCTTTTGTTTTAGCCTTTCCATTGGTTACTAATTAAGTTTCACTTTTAAATAACGGTAGAATTTTCACAACGGCATCTGCGTTTTTGAAAACGCGCCAAGCAGGGGAGTTAAAGCACATTTTCACCATACTTTCTAGTTAGCTTTTTCAGGAGACAATTTATAGTCTTTCAGCATAGATTTTCTTCAATTAAAAATATTTAAATAAGTATTATTAAATATTAAAATTATTTCACGTATTATTATTAATATTAAGAAAATATTATTAAAAAAAAAAACATTGAAGTAAACAGAGGACTGTAAAATCTAAAAAATATTGATTTCTTAACAGTCTTAACAAAATTTCTATCACTCTAGCATGTTGTCTGTGTAAATAAATTTATAGGATATCATAAATACATTTTTGAAAAATATTATAAGATTCAGATTAATATATATATTTTCTTAATTTTTTACATTCAGATGAAAAATAATTTTGATAATCACTATATCAATAAGCAATCAAAACAAAATATTCTAGTAAATCTTTTTTATTTTTTGAAAGTCAATTTTTCACATAAAGAAAAGAATGTATACTTATTTTTTTTTCAAATTTATATTTTTATTAATATATAATAAAAAAATAATACTTATAGAGTACAAAAGAGGCAGAAAGGTATTTTTATTAAGTTTAAGGTATTAATTTCCATATTAAATTCATAAGCATTTAATAAAAGTAAACTAAGTAAATGAATTAATTTTTATGGAAATTTATAAAGTGTGTAAAATTTACCAAGATTCTCCAGTTAAGAACTAATATAAACTATTAATGTATGTTGATTTTCAGGAAATTTTTTGAAAAAAGATTTAATGGTATTTATACTAACTATTGGTGAATTAAATGAATTTAAATTTACAAGAAAACAAAACTTTCAAAATAATATCAAACATTTGTGTAGTATAAGGTATTTAGTTAATTTAGAATTGATATATCTCTAAAATATTGTACAAGTCAAAAAAGTTTAAAGGTAAGTTATGCATTTTTATAAATACAATTAATGAAAAAAATACATCAATTTAATAACATAGTAAACGAAAAATTATACAAAAAATTATAATTTGAGAACATTCTAACATATAGTTATCTTTTTCAGCAAAACAGATAGTTAAATACAATGAAATAATGAATATAGCAGAAAAATTGTTATATTTATTAGAATTCTGTCATTCTCTTAATAAATAATATCCATGAATCGCACTATAATTCATATAAAAAGTATCATTTAATTTTAAATAAGAATGAAACAAAATCAAAATTTGATACAAGAATTTTCATTTTTTTTTTTAAAAAAAAAGTTAAGCTTTTTGCTTTACTTTTAAAATGAAAATATAAGTTTACTTACCATCAGTAACATTAAATTTCACGAAGAATTCATTGAAACATTTGTCTGATATAAACATGGATATCACAGAACGTATAAAGTCTGCCATTTTTCACAGAACAGGTTACTATAAGGATTAATTAATAGCTAAACAGGAAATTATATGAGATAAGCATCACCAATTGTATAGATAATCAACACAATCGCATGATTTTTCCTTACGAAACTATTCACTGTAAAGCAGACGCTAGATTGGAAGGACGTGGGAAAAAAAATTAATGGAGGCTAACAAATAGCATATAGAGTGTTGGCAAAATAGTTAATATAATTTTCAAATCAAAATAAAGAGAACAGTTCTGAAATCAGAAAATTACACAAACAGTAGGAGGCTAAAAATTATAAAATATTTTTATATTTTTTAATTTGAATTCTTTCGGAAATTTTAAATTTTATTCGATTTTAATTGTTCTAGCTAAACACTAACCAATTCTTATGTTATCTCTAATTCAAATTATTTTTAAAAGAATATTTTCAAATATTTTTCTACCAGTCAAATATACAGTTGCTTTCCTCTCATACTCATTTGCATCTCATTAATTGAAAGTCTTCCATTTGGTTGAAAAATCTGATACGTCATTTTGTAATTTATGGAGAAGAAAAACTAAATGTCACAGTTTCGTTTTGTACATACGCGTCTATTATGATGGGAAAGTTTTCCTAATAAATTTTCTTGTAACATAGGATTATTAGTGCAGAAAATTTTAGACGCACTTGTTGTGGAGATTTAATTTATCCTTCTTATTAAGAAGAAATCCCAAAAGCATTCATTTATTCAACATTCTATTTTCATTTATTCAATAGTGGAGGGGACCAAATCTGAAAGATTCAGATAACAACCCTATTATTTACATATCGTGTTGAATTCTGGAGGAAATATTTTAATCAGAATAATAATCAGCTAGCTGGGTGTTTTATAAGATTCCTAAGTATCTGTTGTATATTTTTACCTTCTTAAAAGAACTTTTCAGGGATTGTGAGCTGTAAATAGAGGGAAACCAGAAGATTCACATACTTCGATTAGACAGATGTACATGAAAAGGAAGCAATTCAATATCCCCAACTCCCATTGTTCAGTCGTTGGAATCTAACTTGGGACTTTTTGATTTGAAGAGAATGATCTTTCCACGAGACCACAGTCAAATTAAATTGCAGTAATATTATAAGTTTTAGTTGAATATTATTTTTCAGCTTTCCTATTTCCTCCATTTTCTCGGCATGATCAATTAGAGAATTTACCCAGCAACTGAAAATATTCTTGAATTTCTTTTCGTTCCAGATGATTTAGTTAACCTATAAACATTATTTAATTAAGTTGCTTAATATTTTATTAATAATTCATTAAATCATTCGTTAAAATAACTATATGTCTACGGCATAGCTTCTTGATTACTCTGGAAGTTTCTAGCATTAAAAAAAAAAAAAAAAAAAAAGACTGCCAAACTTCCTATTATTTTATTTTGTTTTATTCACCTATTATAGGATCAAATACAAGAACATTTAGCATTAACTGTATTTTCTGCGTTTGCGTTTCCTTATTAAAATCCAAAAAACAATTTCTCGTTTCTTTCGTAAAATATGTTCATTTTCTTAAAGAATTATCTTCATTTTCTCACTTGATATTTTATTTTTCTCTTTTCTTATTCTCTTTGACTCTAAACAATCTTTTATTACAATCTCATTAAAATTTTCACAAATAAACTTTTTATTTTTTAATAACTACAAGTTGAATAGATTATGGAGTCGCCTCACCTATTTGTCCAGCAACTTCTATTATATCCCTTTTTTTAACTGCGAGTTAATAAGAATATTTTACTTACTTTTTGTCTGCATGAAAAATGAAAGCTAAGCTATCATTAATGGAATTCTAAAGAGCAATCAATTACTTTAGTTATACGCAACAGGTACATAATCCAAAAACACATTAATCGTAAACATATTTAGATCAAAACATGCAATATTGTAATTATTCCTCTTTCAATATGACATCCAAAAATTAATTTTTTTTTTTTTTTTTTTTTTTTTTTTTTTTTTTTTTACACAATTAAAAATTCCTTATTACTAAATCTTCACCTGTGTTTTTGATTTTGAGAACTAAATTCTGAACTGCAGCTAATATTAAAGTAGAATACAACATTCATAAAAAGAAACATAAACTTGCATTAAAAAAATAAAAGTTAAAATAAATAACAGAAAAATTTTATTTTTTGAATAAAAGCTCAGATCCAAAGTGTTTGAATTTACAAATCAGAATAGCTTTTCCTAAATTAAATACAATTTAGTAAATAATACTAAACCAAGGATTATTATTTTTAAAGTTTTCTTCTAAGTCTGAATCCCAGACTTAAGAAAATGTTTTTAATATATGTATACTGTTAATACCATTTTAAAACTTTTCTCATTAAATTACCTTACCACTATAATATCTTTATTAATTTTAATGGATTTTATTGTTTAATCTTTAAAAAAATAATTTTTTATTAGGTCTCTAAAATAATTTTTATTAAGAATTATTTTTAAATATTTAACGCATTTTTCATTAAATATATAGTTGTCTGTTAAAATTGCAATATCTGGAAGGAGTGATCTTAGAAACGTTAAAATTACAAGAAAGAAACAAGTTCGAATATTCAAATGATTAGTAATTTGGTGTATTTGAGCGATCTTAGGTGAGGATAATTGACTTTTGAAGCACTGCATAAAAGAAAAGTTCGGCATTAGATTTCTCATTCAGAAATTACTTTTAAGGTCAGAGTCTTCTTAAAAAATCCTGTTTTGTCTCGAATAAGAATGGATGCTTACAAGCAAGTATCAGAATTCAATAGAGGCACAATCATTATCTACTGAGAATGTAAATTACAGTACTGTGATAGTGAGTTATAGTTCTGTGATGTTCTGTTCGAAATCTAACCATCATCATGTGAATAGGATTGATGAGTTGCTGAGGCTCATACGAAACTGTGCGGGACCTCAGTACTCTGGCATGATTAACGGCCAGATAAGAAAAGATATATTGTCATATTGGCTGTGGAAAACAATACAATCATATTATAGATTATTAGTCAAAAAAAGAGTGTGTTTGTAGCACATCCAGTATCTATTAGTACAGTGTAATGACACTTGGACGTGCGTAGTGAGCAGCCTAATGGCCAAAGACCATTGTAAGATATTTTAATATCCACCCCGTAAAATGCTTTTCGGGAGGTTATTTCATAGATAGTGGGCTGTATTGACATGTCTTAAGATAGGAAGCTCGGAAAACTATCAAGAACCCACTTCTCTAGACGTGCATGAAAAAAATAGAAGCGCGACATTAATTTTCCGTTGTTCAGAATACAAATAACCAAAAACTTTGCAATTAAACTTACTCTTCATAAAGTAATTTTAGAGAAATTATATAAAAAAATGAAAAACAAGATTCATAGTTAAAATAACTCTTACGTGATTTCAATAAATCAGGTAAAAGAGGAAAGAAATTAGTTTCTTCCATATCAAAACTTTATTATTAAAAACACATGTACCAAGGACTTTCACTTTTTTTTTCTTTCAAAAATACCTTAATCTTATTAGCTATTTATTTACTTGTTTTGCAAAGAGTTGCAGCATTAAGTCGTTTCATTCATGTTTAGTATTGAAAGTTTTTCCATTCTCATTTATTATATTTTCAATCATCTAATAAATCTTATAAATTACACCTGAATCCAGATTCAAAGATCAAAAATTTTTGGGATCAGTAGGCTGTAGTCGAAGTTATCAGATTATTATTATTATTTTTTTTGAGGGGGGGGGGGCTTTTTTTCTAGTTATAGTGGTATCTTTTTTTTGCAGCATCACTCTAAGTACGCATTCACACAATAGCATTGTGCCAAAAATGCCAATTTCATAAAATGATTCCAAGACCAACCAAAAGTTTTCTACAATATTTTGACTTGAGAAGCTATTGACTTCTTAAATACATGAAAAGTCGGAAGTTTAGGAAGGAAAAATTCTACACGGATTGCTTAAATAAGTTAGAGATGACTGATACTCAAGGCTGGCCCCTATTAATAGATCAAAGTCTAACTTTGTAAAATCGGGAGTGTTCGTAAAAATGAGCGTCTATTCTATATATACTTGAGTTCATGTGTAGGAATTAACTTTTAAGCTTGCATATGTATATTTTGCAAGCATAAAATATTCGCACTTCTAAATTATATAAGTTACACTAAATTTTTGTTGAACTTTAACTTTTATATTATTTTTTATGCAAATCTGTCCACATTCCATTAATATATGTATTATAAAATTCATATATATTTTAAAGAAAATTCTCTTTTTTATTAAAAACTAATCCAATACAGCATACATTTATAAACAGGAAATTAAATTTTACAGTATGCACTAATAAAAAATTTATTTTTGAGATTTTTTCCAGTACAAAAAAAAATAAAAAAGGGTTTCTAGAGCAATATTATTCATTTGTATTTGGTATTAATTTTTACAAAGCGATTACTGAATGGAAGCATTTTTAAAATTTTATTTTTGTATATTCCTTTTTAGTTTTAGTTGTGATAACAATATCTCAGATTTTTACTAATAGCATGCGAGACAAATTTATACTGGTAATAAACAATTACGAAGAATCCTGAGCTTATCCTCGATTCCTTCCTTCCAGAATTGTAATGATTTCGATGACTGCGAGATGGCGCTCTAGTTTAATTCTAAAATTCCACTAACACATATTTTTCCAAAGTATGATGAAAACCATGATGAAATGAGCCTATACTAAATAAATTTTGAAAGAAGAGCTAAAATGGCTCAGGTACCGAAGAAAGATTGGGTTTCATACCTGTTAGCAGTGCAGTTTGACCCACTATATTGACCAATATATTAGCTAGAGAGCAACCTAGTGATGCTAATAATATAGTCTAAAATCTTATCTTGAAAAGATATAAGTTGAATAGTGAAAAACTGAAACAATGTTTCTACAAATATCACGAATCTTCGGACAAAATATAGAGAAATTATACCCAAGAACTTTGTTATTTTACCGAATGGATTTCTGAATTAAAGACTGAGACCTTTCAGCCACTCAAAAATCTTATGGTTACTGAATAGTTGAAGTTTAGAGTGCCTGCTGAAGTAAGAGATCGTTCCCTAGAAGATTGGTTTAAATTTATAACTCTCAATGAATTGGCTGAAAAACTAGATGATTCTTAAAGCATAAAAGAGTTTTAACAAAAAAGAGGTTCCCAAAAGAAATATTCCCAACTTTCGAAATCAAAATTAGAATTTCAAGCCTAAAGAAAATTAGAGATTTTAAAAACCTAAATTCCAAATGAAAACCTCAAACATTTCAAGATTAATAGAAAGCAATTGCTTTCGAAAGAAGAAAAACTACGTTCCATGAATGTGATTCGATTAATCATCTTCGACCACAGTGTGATGTATTAAAGAAAACTAGAATCTCTTCTCTATGTTGGGGCTGATAAAAATATCGAGGAACTGATGGCATGTTATACCAATAATATAGGTAAAGTAAAAGGCTTAGAGGTGAACATTTTGCGAGATACTGCTGTTACTTTGGATTTAATCTTCAACAAATACGTGAAACCACACATGCATACAATTGAGAATACCATTGGAAGAGACTTTGACTTGCTTACCTCTTGTAGAAGTTGAACTTGAATGTGAAATGGGACACATAATGACTGAGAAAGCATTGGGGGATCTTCTACTTTGTACCCGCTTCTAAATTACGAAGACTCCCGTCCACGATTGCTTTCATCTAAATGGTAGAGCTCAAATTAGGACTAGGCACCGGGAAACATACCGGTAGAAAAAACATGTCTCATCGCAATTGTAAAGTGGTATTTTTTCTGCTTTTAAAATATTATCCAACTTTTCTCTAGATGGCTCAACTGTATCATCGCATGCACTGAAACTTTTACCACATATTTCTTTACCATGTTGTCTTTCTGAATTTAAATTGCCATTTCGAGCTGGCTTTAAAGTTGCTTGTTTAGCTGTTTGTTTACTTTTCTTTTGAATCCCGAATTTCCACTCCACGCACTGATAATTTAACAACAAAGTTAACAAGACCATTTACGAATTGCATCGTCCATGGTTTGATCTAAGGGCAAACGCATATTTTTAATAACACTTGGTTTCTTTCAACATTGAATTTAAGAACAAATTTGCTCAGTTCGCCTTTTTTTTTTTTTTTTTTTGACCATCTGATACCGTTTGTTTAATTAACTCATATTCTTGAACTCATATTATTAACTCATATTATTTAATTAACTCATATTCCATAACTCATATTCTAAAAATTTGAATCTGTTGCAAGCCTTTGCAACAGATTCAAATTTTTCAAGTTCCACTATTAAGTTAACTTTATCAGTTGGACTGATAAACGTTCTTGTTTGTACGTTTTCCCCCTTTCAATAGAATTACTAAACGATATTGTTGCTCACTTATTCGAATTCAAAAAATAAAAATCACAGCACGAAAATATTAGTATTAACACTAAACCTACCGAAAGGGGTCATTTGACCCATTTTCCCATTAATTTTACCGAATAAAAAAAATCCCCGGTATGTTTAGTGTTAAGTGTGATGAGTTGCATATCAGTAGAAAGTAAGTGGGTTTACCAAGGAATGGGAAAGTTAGTATACGTTTGACTCATCCAAGGTTAATGCTTCAGATTCAACATAATTTTTTTTTTTTTTTTGCGCTAAATCGCTTTTTATATATATTGTACAATACATGCATACGTATGTACGTCTAAGTAGCTGTCTGGATTATTAAGGGTTTACTGTATTTACTTTTAAAACTGAGAACATCCTTGTCATTTATTGGAGATGAGGGAGTGGGAAAATTAGTTTCTAGAACTGCGAACATTGCAAATTATCATGGTCAGGAGCTGAAGTAGTTAACTGAACTAGGAAAATTATAGGATTAATTCTCAAACAACATGCGCGTTGTTAGTTTTCGTATAAAAAATTACAATATTCGATAACACAAATTAAAACCTATTTTGGATACAGTAAAAAAAAAAAAAAAAAAAATTTCTTTTGTTTACAAGTGCATTTATAATTAGTTTGTTTTTAGAATTTCTGTGAACTCTATATCTTAAATTATTTTTTAAACATGTCTTCAAAATATTCATATAATTTAAAAATATAGTTAAAATAATCTTATATATAAATTTGAAAACAGGATAAAAATTATTGTAAATAACTGAAGCTGCAAAAAGTGAAGTTTTAGTCATAAAAGCACTTGTGAGATACATACAATTTTACTAGACTTAATAAATTGTTTCCAGTATGGTGTTGAATGAGACCGTAGATAGATCACTATAGTATCTGAAAAACTGTTCATGAAAGCTTCATTCACCCGCAGAAATACATCTTATTAGACAGGCTTATTTCTTAGGAACATCAACCTATTTTCAAGTTCTTAAAAAATGTATGTTGCGTGAGAAACTTAAATTAATATGAGAGAATGCCATGCTCGAATAAAAGATTCTTTGATATAGTATTGAAACTGAACAACAGCTGAAGACTTATAAAACAATTGAGTATCAACTATGTCTTTGCTTTTAGAGAGATAATTTTACACACGATTGTTTTATTAACAGTTAGCAAAGGAGAAAACTTGGAGAACTCCTAAGCATCTCCCTCAATAGATGTGCAAGCAAGAAACTGCAATGACTACTTTCTGCTGTTTAGCAGTGCCTTAAATCAGACCCCACATTTACCACTTGTTAAAAGTACTGTCAAATATTAAGCAATAGTGATCGCAATAATAAATATAAGATTTTGGGGTAAAGTTGCACATTAGCTGATTTTTATATATATTTTTTTCCTTCAAGAGCATAATAAAGATAATAGAGATTTTGGCAAAATAAAAAGTTATTTTATATTGAAATTTAAGAAAAAATAGTCAAAACATTTTACAATTCTAAGACAAAAATTAAGAAAACTATTTATGTCTCCAAATATAAAATATAAATTAAAAAAAACATTTAAAATGCAAATTTATACATTGACAAAGTAATAATCGCTATCAAAAAATTCATGAATACTAAATTTTATCAAGCAATTTAGAATATAATCAATCAATAAAAGTAAGGACGTGTATAATCTGAGTTCTTTTAATAAATCACAATATCTTAACATTCAAGATAATAATTTATTTAGTTGATGTATCTCTATTTAAAAAGACTAGTATTACTTGATTTTAAATATAAAAACAGGGTATATATTTTTTTTCTTTAAATTATTATTTTTAAATTCCAATTTGGTTTAAAAAATGAATCATAACTGTAATAAATTTTGCTATATTTTTTAAGGCTAAAATTATGAAATGCTTTCATTCAATATATGTGTTTATTTCATATTATAATCTATGAAAAGTGAATACAAAAATAATTTTATTTTAACATAACCTAATTATTTTTTATTACAAAACTTTAGCTATTTTTTGTATTGAAGGTAAAAAACTATTAAGGTATTTTCACTTTGATAGCAGACAGAAGCAACAAACTAAGTATGGTGTACAGGAGGGAAAGTACCGTATTTTCCTGTATATAATCCGCAAGACATTTTTTTCGAGTAAAAGGAGAAAAAGCGTCGCATAATCCGCAGTGGCGTATAATCCGCGGCTATTTTTTTTTCGGCGAATAGTCTAAAATATGTACTGCTGATGATATGGGTGTTACATAAAATAAAAAATGCACAATACGATTAAAAATATGATAAATTTTACAGAAAGAAAGCATTTATTAAGAAAAAAAAAATCTGTTTGGATCCACCTCATCGCAAAGTGCGATAAATTTGAGATGAAAGCTCGATAATTTCGAGAAGATTCCTGTAAAACTTATCGATATTTATCTTCTGACTTTTAAAACAATGTTAGACATATTAAAAAATATATATATTTGCTTCGTTATTATTTAAATGAAAGATTTATTTACAAATTGCGTATGTAATACGTATTACATGCGCAATTTATAAATAATCTCATGTACATTTTTCTTTTATACCACACTTCGTTTTTCACTTCGCATTTTTTTTTTATTTGCTTTCGATCTCTCTCTATAGCTTTTAATTTAAATTCTGTTGTGTAACTTAAGAGTTTTCGCTTCCATGTGATGATATACGAATTTGAATATTTTCTAAATAAAACAGCTCACGTCAAGACAAGACAAATTGCGAAATACAACTTTAATATCTTTATGAGGAATCGAATTCTTTTCGAATATAATTGGACAAAGTTGATTATAGATTAAATGATTTAAGTGTGGGTTAGACCTTAGGGTGTCCCTTTGATTCTCGCCAAGTTGTAATCAGTGGTGTTGTCGAGCTGGAACGTCGTTCCGGTACTTCCTTTTTGGACAGGAACGCGTTCCGGCACTAAAAATGATTTCTGATAATGAGAATTGGCTGATGTATTGAAAAAAAAAAATTAAAAAGAATTGCTGATTTTCTTTTTCTAATTTTTGACGAATTTTTATATGTATTATAAACAAGGGTTTAAACCGAACCCGAACCAATACAATGTAATAAGATTAATAAGTATTACTGTTAGCAAAATATTCTATGCACGCTACCTAAGTCAAAGTGTCGATTAAAAAGTGTTAGGCAGGCCGCACGTTGATAGGCAGCATGCCTCCAACGCTCATCTATCGCTTCCCGGCGTTACTGCCCGCGAGAGACATGTTGAAAAGTACCACATATTGAAGCGACAGCAAGATCTCATGCATGCGCAATACATCTTAGCGGGTATTTTTTCGTTTCTGTGATTGCTTGAGAACTATGTGGCTAAAGCATTGACGTTTTTATTAAATATTTAAAGTTTGATGTCTCGCATTTGAAATATAAAATTTTCTCAATAGGCGCGATATAAAACTTAAGAATTTGGGATTATTATTTCAAAACTCAGCCGATTTTTATTGAATGTTATTCACCGTGCTATAAAATTAAAGGTACATTTTTTTCAATCCAATTAATTAGTATTGTAATATGATTAACACATGTCCATGGCTAAAATGGAGTCAAATACACGCACAAACTGGAATTTTTTCTAAATAAAAAATAGCTAAATATGCTAAAGTGATGAATTTATTGTTTGGTGTAAAATTATTACTGAAATTAAGTTTGATATTTATGTAACATTTATTAAAAGGAAATTAGTTAAGAAAATATACTTTCCAGTATTTATTTGGGAAAATCACCCCCCCCCTCGTCGTTAAATTTGGGACATGAGACCGCACAGAGCGGCCGCCTACCCAGGATCGGCCCTGTCTATATAATTATATATACGCGTTCCAGTAAAAAAAAAAAAAAAAAAAAAAAAAAAAATTAGCACAACACCACTGGTTGTAATAGCGATTGATCGACAAGCTGGGCAAAACCGAATCATATTCTGATTGCAACAGAGCAATTGATTGTTTTGTGCTAACAAAAATCACCAATAAAAACGACAGCCAAACAAAATTCGTAATGTTTGAGCAGGGGGCACCCTAAAGTATAGTTTTACCCAAGTGAGTCTTGGTACCACCTGTTATTTATTTCATGAAACATAAACAGTGTTTCTTTCAAAACTTTCTTGTAAACTTTTCTAATGAAGAATGTTCTTTACCAGATCCACGGCGGCGTATAATACCCACAACGAAATTCGGAACTTTTTAAACACATCCGCGGATTATATACAGGAAAATACGGTAAATATATATAGAGATATATATGTAATGCTTTTTTTATGTAAGTAATTAAAAATAAAAATCTTTATTAATTTATACTGATATACATAACTAATATATGTTAAATTACATTTTGTTATAATTTGTAGTTAAAAATCTCAATTGATTTAAACAGTGGTTTTTAAGTTTGATTTTTGTTTTTTTATCAGATTCATAAAGAAAACTTCTTATATTTATTTAAATAAATAATTTGTTATTTAAATCAAACAATATTATAGTTAAAATAAAAAAATTACAAGTACTTAATTAAAAGAAATTGAGCAAGTTCTAGCCTAATATTTTAAAAAATAAAAAACAAAAAGGTGGAGGGAGGCTCATTTTTTAATTCAATTTCATTTTATAAAAATATTTTTGTTGTTTTATTTTGAGAAACATTAAAAGAACTTGAATTTTACCTAAATGATTTTTTTATCAACTATTTTTAACATTTTCGATGGTAAGAAATTGAAAATACCCTCAAATCTAGAAAGCTGGAAGCAATTTAAGTTAAATTGTATAGCTATTTCATTTTAACAATCATGGGATCTATAATTTGATATATTTGCAGTCATTATTATATACTTAATATTTTTTCTCTTTAGTTTATTTTATTTTTCAGTAATGTTCTAGAATGTTTTCATCAGAGAATTTTTAAAATTTTAAATGTTCTGTTTATATTTCCTTAAACTTTCCTAGTTGACAGCACATTTTTTTAAACTTTCCATGTATAAACTTCAATTAAAAATCTATTTTATATATACAATAATTTACTTATCTTTCATTTCAATATAATTTTTATTTCCATTGTATATAAGGGGACATTTCAAAAATTATTAGAAATTATACATAATTAAAAGAGTATTACAAAATCATCAGCACATTTAAACATTACCAGTGCATTAATATGAAAAGATTTTTCTTTTTTAAATATAGTAAGAAGTTTTGTAATTCCATCTGCCAAAAAAATATAAGAAACTTATTTTTACTAAACTAATTACAATTATAAAAGAAGAGAAAAGAGGAAAATGAAGAAACATGTATTAGTGTTCTAAAAGAGAGACTTTCAAATTTTTAATAATTTGCATATTTCCGTATCCCCTATTGCTATAATCGATGGTTTAGAGAGTATAAATAAATATACAAAATAAAGATTTACATTACCTTTATATAAATCACAAAGTTAATAAAATTTCAGGAAACAAAGAAAAAATCTTTCCAGATTTTAATATCAAGCTTATTTATGAAATCTATTTTTAATAAAAATATTTCACAATTTATTTTACAAGATCAGTAATTTAATTTGACTAATACATTATCTTAAAATGTCAACAACTCAATCACAAAGAGTACAGAAATATATTGGACCAAGTTATTTTCACATAAAACACACAATTTGTTCATTATATAGAATAAAGTCATTGTTTTATTGAGGAAGTATATAAATGACAAAGTTTAAGATTTCATGGGACTGACCTGATATGTGATAAAATTGGAAAATGAAGAATTTGGAGAACTGGTTCAAATAAGAAATAAATATTATCCTATTTTTTTCAATAATATTGTCTTATTTTAACAAAGAAATTTAAATTGCATTGTTTAAATTGGATATTGCAATTTTTCCTTGCATTCATTGGCAATTAACAGGGATGAAAAAATAATTTTATGAAACTGATATATACACCAGTAAGAGAAAATATAAATAAAATCAATCAAGTAGCATTTAAAAATTAAAGTGAGATTTTGTTAAATGCACTTACCATAAATATTACAAACAAAAATAAAACATACACAAACACTTATTCAAATATTTCTTTTTTTTTTTCTTTGCACTAAAATAAACAATATTAGTGAGTGATAAGTGACAAAAGGTTTAGATTCATATAAAAAAAATACTATGTAGACCTAACAGAATAAAATAAATTTAAACAAACAAAAACTCCACAATAACATAAATATAAGTTGACATTTTTTTAATAAACACAAAGAACAAAATGTTTTATCTATATAAGTATGTACTGAAAAATCATTTTAAATAAATATTACAAAATAATTTTAATAAAATTTATCAATACTTTGATTTAGAAAATAAAATATGGCAAGTACTTCCAAGATTTTTATTTATTAAAAAAGATATTATATAAACTAATAACATAGAAGTAACATTTTAACATTTGAAGACACTATAAATTTATCAGTAATGATTCAACAATAACCTATATTATTGATAAATATTGAATATTTTTTTCTATTATACATTGAAATTTGTAAATTTTCATATCTTGTAAAATTTTATCATTTTAACAAAAAATTAGAATAAGTGCAATAATATTTTTACGATATATTTGTACTATTACAATATCCCATAAAATAAAATGAACAAGTTTATGAAAAATGTAATCTTTAAAAAGTTTATTTTTAAATATATTAAGAATATTATAAATAGATCAGATGAACACAATATACGTATTTAATGTCGAAATATAGTAATAAGCATTATTCAACAATGAGATTCTATTTGTATATAAGGGTGCATAACAAACATTTATAAAAATATAAAATATTTCATAAGTAATAAAATATCATGAAAAATTCAACCATTTAGGAACACACATATGCAACAAAGATGATATAAAAGTAAATAGCAAATATTATTCAACAATGTAAATAATTAGGTATATAAGACAGGTATTGTCATGTAGATTATTTATTCAAGCTCAATAATCAATTGATCTTCCTCAACAGCATCTCCTTCTTTACAAAATACTGCTTTTACTTTTCCAGTTGCACTGACTGATAAACTGTTTTGCATTTTCATAGCCTCAATAACACATACTTCTTGACCTTCAGCAACCTATAAATAACATATAAAAAATTGATTACGATTTTGAAAAAAATCACATACAAGAATATACTTTAAAGTTTAAAATAAAACTGAATTCTTTCAATAAGTTTTCTTCTACAACACACACACACACACACACACACATATATATATATATATATATACATATATATATATATATTACTTATCTAATAAGAATAAAGTACATGAAAACTCAGCTGAAAACTAAGTCTATTGAGAAATAATAGAAAATCATAGTTGAATAAAAGTAAAACATTTACTACAGAGGACACAATTCTTCACATAATATACAAGTCATGGTCTGGTGTAAATAAGAACTTTTTCTTGATATAAAAGGTTCACATGAATTAAATTTTTTTTAAATTACACATGTAATTTTTATGAAATAGATTTGTAAGTTATGAGTAACTTAACAGCACTTCTGTTCTGAAACATTTTTACACTTAAATTTTAAATTAAAAAATGAGAAAAAATCTTATAGTTAAAGGGACAAAATCGATGAATTTTAAAAACCAAAAAATAATTTAACTTAGAAAAATATGAGGAAAAAGAATCAATAGAAACAATTTTAAGAATATTAATTTTCAATTCAGTCAATGAAACAGCTATTGTTATTTTAATGAAACGTTAAACATGTCTATTTTTAAAATTTTTGTGTTTGATTAAAAATACATGGAAATAAAAATGAGTTGAAAAATGAAAATTATTTAACAGGTGAACATTATAGTCTCAATCATGTTTTAAATTGCAAACTAATTCGACAAAAGAATTGAACTTAAAGAAATATAAAACAACACTTTTAAAATATATGTTTTTTTATGTGCATATTTATAGTTTTAAATATTTAAAAAAAAAAAACTGTTTTTAATTTATTTATTGTTTACTAATTAATACACTTTTATAAGAGTAGTCAAAAGTAAAAAAATTAAATTTTGTTCTTCATAAAGCAATAACATTTAATTTTTTTAAAATAAACATTAAAAAAAAAAAAAAAAAAAAAAAAAAAAAAAAAAAAAAAAAAAAA
>JAPDSC010142517.1:168090-276202 GCA_026290005.1 Latrodectus geometricus
AAAAAAAAAAAAAAAAAAAAAAAAAAAAAAAAAAAAAAAAAAAAAGAATGTCAGAAATTTTTCTAAAAGACCTAAACACATTAAACAAAAAATTCATTATATTTCTCAAAACAACAAAATTAATCATAATTAATTTTAATGGTCCAAATAAATTCATATTGAAATGTAATAATGCTTATAATAAACCAGAGAAAAACTAAGTAAACAATGTTTATGTTACATAAGAAATCACAAATTATTATTTGATAAAAACTATCTCTGAAGCTAAAATAAGACAAAAATTTTGTATTATTTTTTGAGATTTATAACATGAAATAAATTAGTGAATGTGGAAACTGTTTCATAGATTCATTTAGTACAAAATTTATGAAGTTTTTTTTCCACAGATTCTTACATATGTAACAACAATAATTTAATTTTAATGCTTAGGTTTTAAGTTTGCATAATTTGAAAATTAAAACATATCCTGAGAAAACCAAATTTCAATACTGTCAAAGGAAATGCTACTTGCTGTAATGAAAAAATATTACTAGTAATTAATATTAAAAAGAAATTTTGCATGAAAATAATAGATTTATTTGTTATTGTTTCCAATCTTTAACTCAATCTGACAAAATAAGATTGGATTCACGAATCCATTAACTTATAAAAAAATCAAGAATTCAAGAGGAAAAAAATTAATTTCTTTCCAAAGGTGACCCTAACATTCCAAGAGCTGTATAACAGAAGCCTGATGTTGGTGGCATTTTGGACAAAGAAGGTAGGATTTCTCATCCACAAAAATGTAATACATTTCGGGTGACTAGTGCCAAGATGTAAAAGGTTGGTGCAGTTTTTTTTTTCTCATATGAGAATGTTAGAGACATTTCTGACCATGGAAGCAAAAGAAATAAGTAACAAAAATAAATATATTTGTTTTTAAAAATATTCTTGCTTAAATTATCCATTGAATATATTTTAAGCCTCCCAATATAATAAATTTGATCAAGAATAAAAGAATAGACTTATCTTCCTGATATATTAGCTCTCATAATCATCAAATAGCAGAGTAAATAGTAGTTCATTTGCATGGAAATGGTAGTAATTTCATAATTTATAATAGATGTTTTTTTTTTTTGAACATGTTTAATAAATATCAAACTCTATCATAAGAACAGTATCTTTCATGCTCAGTTAGTTTTTCTTAGAGCTAATAAAAATATTATGGCTGCAGCACATTGAGTCACACAAATTTTAATATTATAAATTTATAAAATTATCAGGAATCCGTTAAAGCAAAAAATATACTTACCAATAATCTTGAATTGGAAATTTTATCAAACATGTTTTAAATAACAGAAAATACTGGAAATATATGAGAAAATAAGTTATAAGCTGGTTAAATGCAAATGCACTCAGAGATGCTTTTCAGTTTAAATATCTTCTCCTTTTAATATAGTCACTTAAGATTGAATAACTAAATAGACAAAATTAAGCAGGATTAATATGTTGCTATAAAAGAAAATAAATTAATTACCGTATCTCCAACTTTGCAAGAAATGGATTTTAGAAGTCCAGGCATAGGAGCTATAACATGCTTGGATTCATCTTTCTATGGAGATTTAAAAAAAAAAAATTGATTGAAGCACATTTTAAATTTTCTACAATATGGCATTGCAAAAATTACTTTAAAATTTTGAAGTTACCTCAGGCTTTGGTGGCATAATTCGCTCATAGTCAGCAGCAATTTCAGTTAATACTCTAACATTGAACTATGTTGCCAAAAGAAAAATATATACACATTAAAAATATTTAATTTAAAAAGAAGCTTAGTCCTAATTAATATATTTTTAAGGAAATGTACATTATTAGATTTATGTACAAATAATCTTTCAAAGAAAATTAATGACTAACCGTAGTACCAGCAAAACGAATTCTCAAATTTCCAGCTCCATCATGTTTAATTAGTTGGCACGTATATGGTTCTTCTTCGATAGTTGTTTCTAACACTGGAGCAGAAAGATGTATATCCCCAGGAATGCATAGCTTTCTTCCATTAACTGATACCTAGACACAAATAAAATCAGCATTTACATATACTTAAATAAAAAAAATTATGCAAAAATTAAGTTTTTTATAATTCAGTAACCAAATACAAACATATTATCAACATAATGATTTTAATAACTATTTCAATAACCCTTAATCTATAATTTTCTTATCATTGACATGGATCTGCTAATATCAATTACAAAGAATCTGCAATGCTCAAAAAAGAGTTTTCATTAAAAGCTAAGTTATATAATAATGATAACAATAATGGATATAATTCTCTTTACTATAATATGCAGTAAGAAATGTACATTGTCAGATTTATCTAACTTATTCTAATAAATATTTTAGAAGAAGGAATTTTTCTCCACAAGTTTATATCAAAATATTGAGTTTTTTAAATGTAAATTTATGGGAACATTAAAACTTGTGAATAATCTTTCATACTTACTTATTAAAGTTTCTTTTAGAACTAATTTAAATATTATATGTGGCTGCACATTCATTCGCTAAAATTAATATAAATTTACAAAATAATTAGGAATAAATTTAAGCAAAAAATATATTTTCTGATAATTTTGAATATTAATATTTTTAACATACATAAAAAATTCTATGGAAAAAGTGAAATGTTTCATTGAACAAAATCTTTTACAAGTAATGATAAGTTTGTTCCACAAATGATATCGAACCAGATTGAAATAGGCTGCTTTTCAAATGTAAAGCATGTTAAATTATAAAAAAAAATATCTCAAAGAATATAATATCACTCGAATATAGCCCATACACAGGTATTTCAAATGGTTTGCTAAATTAGTTTCCTGTCTCCTAATATTTAATTATTCTTTCAAAACTATAACTTCAAGATTCTTATATTTTAACAAAGGAATTTTAATATGGTATAACCATAAACTCTATATAATATTCTAACAATTTTTTTTTTACAATTCAAAAGAACTTTTTTAAAAAGACAGTTGAAAACAATGCACTCATAAAATATAAAAAGACCATGTAGGAAAACATTATTTTACTCATACCTATCAGTTTTGAACAGATACTTTAATTAAAATATTAATTAATGCACGAGAATTTAATTTTAAAGAGAATTTTATGATATACTAAAAACTATATTCAATTACTGAACACAAAAATGTAAGCAAAACATTTATACATTTAGCTAAAACTGAAGCTTAATTTCAACAAACTGATTTGACTAGTCTAACTATTTTCCTTAATTATGAACTTAATAATGAATAAAAATAACGGAGAATGTTTTTAATTATTATTAAATTATGACTCCATTTTAACTATCTTGGGTAAAAATGCCTTTTAATAATAAAGCTTGCATAAAATGTGCAATGCTTTTGTGCGAACTTCAAAATCAGATGATTTCAAATGTTTTTACCAATGTTCTTTAAAAAAAATTTTATACATATATACATGTATAAATTTTTTATTAGTATGATGTAGGACTACCCTAGGCATGTAATACCGCTTAGATTCATCTAGAAATTAATTAATTTAAGTGCTATATTAAAATGAATATTAAAATGAATATCGTAACACTCTTCATAAAAATATTACAAAAATTTACGGAGATGCCTTTAGACAATATTGATTGCACATTAAACATTCTAAAATATGTTTAATGGCACAATCATATATATGTTGGGCCAAGGCTGTGCTGGCTAAGATAGATGTTTAATTTCATCCTCATCTTCAACAAACCATGGTTGGATAAGCCCTGGTGCACTATAATCCAGAAAAATTCCATTTCCTGCAGGAAACAAAATGTGCATTGTAGAAAAAATCTAGTCAACTAAAACTTTTCTATACTTCTGTCCAGCAATCCTGAAAAAAGTAGCCCAGAAAAAAAAAAAAAAGATAGCAGCAAATCACGATACCAGAACTAGTATGGTGATGCATAACATAACAGTTCGAAAACCTCTCACAAGGCCTCCAGACTCAAATCTTACTATCATAGTGTTGCAGGCAGAGGTGGGACTCCTCAGTAAAGGTAAGTTCCAATCTGTTTTTTCTATCTGCTAATCACTGCACCATCACAAACACCTGCGTTTATGAGTCAGAAATAAATGAAGCAATGGACATATTGCAGACATTTCAACTAGCAGCAAATATTGAATAGTAAAACCGACACCAAACGATACTTAAGAGGTTAAATCAATTTTGCTAGAATTGGTGATGTGGCCAAGAAATCCATCATACTCAATGCCTGTCATTATATGCAGTGATGCAATGAGGTGGGAACGATGAATCCTATTAGTCCACAGTCCCCTCCTATATCCAGCTATAACAGATCAGTACTACAGTTTTTTAGTTTCAGCCAACATGATAACTGATTTCTTTGAAGGACAATTCACAATCCTCATAAACTATAATCCTTTCTCAGTAAAACTCAGAAATTTGCTAGAAAAACACTTGATGTCTTCTTTGAAGCATAGTTAAACACCTTATGAAAAAACAATTGCCCTATTATAAATTGGCAATGACTTTTACCTTTACATAGCACTTGCAGGTGGTACTACAGTTCCCCATGGTGAGTATGTATGCTGCAATGTTAGCGATTCACATATCTCATTGCTACAAACACATGATGTTAACTTCATATGACTTGCATGGTTCTTTTAGAGTGCTGCATTTTAGATGAATAGCAATGCATAACACAAAATTCAAATATAACAACAATTTAAAGCACATTAGGAGGATTAAAAAAAATCAATATTTTTTAGTATGTTTACTAAAACAATTAACTCTTTATTAATGTATTTGGAATATTTTGCCATGAAATTGATACTTTAAACAGTTTTCCTACATTTTATTAAATGGAAATCCCAGATTACTAAGAATTGATAAAATTAACAATTATAATCAAAATGATGTACATACCTCAAAATGTTGCTTTTTTTCAGACACCAGTAATTCAATGGTTTTTCCTTTAATTTCTGCAATAAGATTCCATTCTTTGGGCAAAGTACTTTCTAAAGGTGGTCTAATGAAAAATAAATATTTCATTAATATACAACCCAAAATTTTACCCAACTAAAATAAACTTTATACTTACAGGGGTTGATTAAGAAAATGTCTAGATCTTGTTTCATGTCGCACAAATATGCATCCACATAAAGAAGCTAGATGTTCAATTTCTTTTGAAGATAATTGTTTTCCTTTAAAAATATATTCAAAAATTCAATCTTCATTATTTTTCACAAAATATTTTTTAACAAACAATCACACTTTGCCGATTTATATTACCTGTAAAGCCTTCTGGATAAATTTCATTCAGATATTTAGTACTTATATTTCCATTGACAAAATTAGTTTCAGTCATTATATCCCGTAATAGAGGAATGTTATGACTAACACCTTTAAAATATAAATTTAAAACCATCAATATTGTAATTATGAATGTGATATAAAGTGATGTTTAAGCAAATATTTTACCTCTTATAACATAAGCATCCAGAGCATTAATCATGGTTTTTATTGTATCATTTCGAGTAGGCCCATAAGTAATAAGCTAAAGAAAAACCAACTATTATGAGAAAAGGAACTCTTGAAGAAGGTAAATAAGTAATTTCTGATACAACAAAACTATTTCTGCATATAATTAATACTGATATAATAAACTCTATAGATACTAATTCTTTTTAAACTAAACATTCAATTATAGAATATAAAGTCTGAACAATATAATATTCAAAATTTTTTTAATTTCATATGTTAAAATTTATGAAAAATAATATATCAAAGAGAGAATCAGATGAAAGAATGAGTTTGAATAAAATTCATAAAATTTGTAACTTCGGCAAATCTCAAGTGCTTTTCCAGTGGAAGATAAAATGTTGACAATTTGCTTAATCTAAAAAAAATATTAATGCTTTATGTAAAAAGTCAGTGGTAATTTAAACAGCATTGTCTTTAAACTCATTGCCAGCAATGTCAACATGACTTAGAACTCAACAAAACTAGATCCCAAATCCTTTGCCTTTCAGCATATTCAGAATTTCTAATATTTCCAAAATAACTGGATAGCATTTGTTATTAAAATTATATTCCATAATATTAATAACTTTGTTTATTTTTAAGGCTCTTTACAGATATGAAGTATGTCTTAAGATCACTAACTAATCATATTATGAAAATTTTTAATGGAGGGGACTTGGGTGATTAACCCTTTGCCACTACAAAGCTGGGAACTGCTACTCCTTTATTGTTACCCAGAGGGCACCTGTGAGCCAAATCACGGAGGTCACTACCCACGTCACACCACCACAAACCTGTTTATAGGTGGTGTTATATATTATTCATCCCCCATCCGAGGAAAGGACAAGAAACACAGATAAAGAGAAAGTACATCCATGCCCGAACAAGAATTCGAACCCAGGTCCTCCTTATCCATAGTCAAGTACGCTAACCACTAGACAGGTTGGACGGCCATATTATGGAAATTAAAAAGGAAGCTTTTATGTTTTCAAATTAATTTGACAGTGTTATAAATCCATACAATTTTAGCACATTGCTGTAAGACCTTACAATACAACCAACAGCAATAGATAATAAGGCTATATTGTATAAATTTAGTAAAGTTGTGTATAATAAAACTTATATTTTTATTATATTCATATTCAATACAGAAAACTAAGCATTACCTAACTCAATTATATTAAAATTAAAAGTTCATAAATATTTATATTTTTTTTTGCAAGAAGGATAAAATGGATGAAATTAAGAATGTAATTGATCTTGAGAAATTTAAGTAGTTTGAATAAACATACTTACACTACTATAATTTTTTTATTTCATCTGCAGCTTAACATTTTTCCGGTGTTAAAAATTTTAAGCAAGAGAAAATTGTAAAGATATGCAAAAAAAAGTTAACTAACCTTACAAATCATTGGATCATAGAAAATACTGATTTCACTTCCTTCTTGAATACCACTATCACATCTAACCTAATAATATTGGAAACTAAAATTAATTTTTATTAATAGGGGGAATAAGATTTAAGCCTACATTGTGGCAAAAAAGTATATTAGACAAGAAAATACCACTCACATTAGGAATGTGCAATGGTTCAATGTATTTGTACAGACGACCTACTGATGGTAAACCAAAATTTTTATATGGATCTTCAGCATAAACTCGTGATTCTATAGCCCATCCATGTATGCCAACATCACTCTGTTTGATATTCAGTTTATGACCTAAGCAGTAAAACAGCTTGTATAAAACAATTTAAATACATTTTTAATTTGAATTTAATTTCAAGTGTATGCAAACATAACACTCACTTTATTAATTGTATTGATCAACATAAAATTTACAATTTTGCAAAATTTATTATTCTTAGTTTTAAACACAAGGTTAAAGAACATAAGTTTAAATTCCTAGAATTTGTAGACAAAACAAAATTTTTTTGATAATCATGTTTATAAATATACAAACTTATATTACTAATTACTTACAAATACTCACTTTGAAAAGAAGATTGAACGACAAAATATGTATAACAAAGATTACTAACTAAATTCATTGCATTCATAAGTATGGAGTTCTTAATATTAAACACATTTAGAAATAATGTAATAAAAATCTTATAAAACATAGATGTTTCAGATGTTATTTTACTAAAAAGATCAGATATAATGAAAATTATTTTTCTCCCCATAAAAACTGGAATATAAAAGTTCTAAACATTTTAAAATGTGAGAATTTATGACTTATAAAATATCTAAAAAAACTTCTATTCCCTTTATTTATTTACAAAATAAATTTTTAAGAACACAATATCATTAATTAATAAATGAAAACTAAATTGATATCAATATAAAGAGAATGATATTTAAAGTTATTTTTTATGTGAATATATAAATTTTTTTAAACAAAATTAAGTAGATTTTTAAATTACTTTTATTTATTTTAAAATATATTTAAATAATACTAAAAATCAAAAATAAAATAAATTAGTGATACACATTTTTTCAATCAATTTCTAAAAAATGCACTTATAAACTTAATAACATTGCCTAAAATACATTAAAACCTGACAGATGTTTATTCTGATGTACCACACGAAATGCAATAAATAATAATTCTTATGGTTTACTTAGATAGTAAAACCCAGCTTTTCCAAATCATAAAATAGGATGAATAATATTTGAGGGGGGGGGGGAACTTAAATAAAATGGAACTAACAATTGAAACATTTTGACAATTTACCTTTGGCCACTCTTATCATTTGTTGCACTAGATCTACACCAGTAATGCATTCTGTAATTGGGTGTTCCACCTTAATAAAACCAAGAAATATTTTAATTACAAAAAAAAAACACTAATTAAACCAAAAGTTAAATATTTAAATTTTTTTTTGAATATAGCTGAAATATATTTTGTATCATATTAACATGTAAATTTTTATAGTAATAGAAAATTGTTGTCTGCATAAATTAAAAGGAGAAAAATATCAATAGGTATTTGGTACACTTACTATTGTCTAATCCACTTTTTCAATAAAACAAAGTATACATAAAAACCATTACCATTTAAATTTTTCTTGCATGCACTAAGTTAATATTTGTAATTGCTTTACTTCTTATAACTCAACATTAATACACATTTTGAAAATCTTCCACTAAAAACAAATTTTTTTGCCAGCATGTTGATTTATTTAAAGTAATTTAATTAAAAATATAAAACCAACTACAGCAAAAAAATTACACAAAACTTCTAATATTAATGTTAAAAAGTATGTAAAATGGTGCCATATATCATTTATTCATTTTATTTTCAACTACACAATTTTCATTTACCATTATGATATTTTGTTTGGTTAAAACTAAATGGATTATTTATCTACATGTTTATGATCATTAGAATAAATGTGACAATGACAGCAGCCAAAATTGAATAGCTTTCATGGTACTAATGGTAATAATAATAATAAAAAACAAGATATATAGCTTTAAGGAACTTTTTTTTAATTTTATACAAGTTATATATTTGTTAGATTTATTTTTACATTAACACATATCAAATCTTAGTCATAATTTATTAAATGTAAATAAATACATTTATTAAAGTTAATGAATTTATAAAATTCATTAGAAAATGTTAATATGAACAGTTTATTATGGCCAGTGAGTTTTAGTAAAAGCTTACAGACAAAAATAGATTTGAAACTTCATACTGAAAAAATATACAAAAACGAGCATCAACTATAGCTGCTTATGATTTAAATCAGAGGTGCAAACATTAAATTTCTTACTTGTAATCTTGTATTCATTTCAAGAAAATAAAAATTCTTTTTTGAATCAACAAGAAATTCAACAGTTCCTAATGAAAAATATTTTGTTAAATATAGTATATTAAGTATGCAAAAAAGTTCAAGGGGCATTTAAAATAAAAAATACAAAATACAGAATTTTAATAATCATTTAAAAATTATATTATCAATCTTTTACAATTTATGAATTATTTTTAAAAATAAAGTAGTTTAATACAGATAAATTATGTTTTTTCTTTAAAATTTAATAGCAACCATTGTAAAATATAAAATATAAATAAGATTTTTATACCTCAAATCTTTAAAAATTAAGAGATTTAAATTATTTTTTATTAAAAATAAAGGCAACTTCAGATGAATAAGATTGTTACATATGAGCAAACTCTAATAACATGGATGTCAAAATGATAAGAACTGATAAGACAACATAAATTTGTAATTATTATTCAAAATACACATTATCTATTCTTAAAACAACAATGTTTTTAATTGCAGACTATAACTGCAAGTGTAAGATAAAATTTTTATTTTACCTGCAGAATCATATCCAACAGCTTGTGCTAGCGCAACAGCTTGATTTCCCATTGCTTTTCGCAAGTCTTCATCAATGAAGGTACTAACATAAAAAACATAATTTAAGATTAAAAAAATATTAAAAATTTATTAAAATTTTAATAATTTTTGGTATGGAAAAATATTATTTAGAGGGAAAATTAAATTATTTTAAAGTCAGTATACATACCTAGTGTTTGCTTATTTGAAATTCAAAGCATAGCTTTTACAAGGTTAGTTCTTCATATAGCACATTATTGGAAGCTGTTTGTAAAGCAATAAAATGCAAAAGTTATACAGGAAAGAAAATTAGAAAGAGTTAGAATAGTTATTTTTTTAAGCATAATATAAATAACAATGTTACAAAAGTACAAATTAAAAATCTGATGTTTAATATTTACTAAAATTTGACAAAATTAAAAGGAAGCAGGATATATAAAACTACAAAGACATGCAGTAAATGTTAATTATATGCAAAAAAAGGACAAGCATAAAAATTATCACACAAAGAAATTGCAAGCAAAATGTTAACAAAATTAATTATTAAATCTTTATTCATGAAATTTAAATAAAAAATGATTTCAAAGCAACTATTAATTACTGCAGACAAGCTTGCTAACTTAAAAAAGACACTTTTCAAAAGATTCACAGAATAATTGAGTATTACCTTAGTTGTCAACATAAGCGATGGCAAAATTTCAAACATTTTTTACCTTAAACACTTTTAATTTTTTCAATTTAATTTAAAAATAAAAAAATTACTCATATATGTTTAGTATAAATCTTGATTCTTCCCTTGAAAATAGTTTTAGATGTGTTTTTCACAACTGTGCATGCATTTCCTTTTATTTATTGATTGATTCTTCATCAAGTCCATACTTTTGAAGTTTGGATTAATCATTTAAATTTAATGTTGCTTCATAATTTAATAAAAAATAGATATGAATCTTTAATTTTACCAAATAAATCTTGTGCTTGTTTAAATAAAAAGGTTTTCATTGATATTTTTAATTAGAATGAAGAAAGCAAATTTGAGTTTAAAACTGGTTATGGTAATTAATGTTAATAATATTTTTTAAATTTAAAGTGAGAATGTTCAATACCTTTTGTTTATTTAAAAAAAAATGTAAAAATAAAATTCACATAAGAAAGGAAAGAATTGTATTTTAAAGATAATCAAAAGCAATCGTTGTTTTCTGGAAGTTTCTTCTCTCTCTTTTTTTAAATTTAAAAATTTAAGAGAAAGATTTTTTTTATATTATTTTATATGTAATATATTAAAAAATATAAATAAAGAACAAACTAACATTGTCTTTTTACAAAATTTTCTTTGAATTATTATTTTTTTCAATAAATAGAAAACATAACTCAAATAATACATACACAAGTTCTACAGTCTTAAAAGAAATAATATAAACGATATATTCTTAACACTCTTAGGTTCTGAATTGACCAAAGTTAAAATGTCATCAATGCAAACAAATAATATAGATAGGTATTCAATAACAAACTATACCATCACTCTAGATAATGGACCAGCATGACAATGTCAAATACAGGCTGACAGTATGCATTCCTGACAATGTTGCAAAATATAGATGTGCCCATCATGATGTCATAAACAGAATCAAGATTCATTACAGATTACACTAAAAGAAAACATTCTTATCTCGAAGTAGCAATAAGGACAGCCAAAGCTATGGTATCCAAGTAGACAGCTTATATTATTGCAAATGTTTCTGAACTGTTTGTGCAGACAACTGTACAACAAATGACCCAATTTTTGGATTCATGATTCATGAAGGGTGTATAATTCACCGTGACTATGTCTAACCAGGTAATGTATGTCATCTCGGTGGTTAGTAATAGTGGCCTGTTGAGATTCAGCATGGGATTTCATATGACCATCTTAAGCTCTTTGATTTCACCTTTACTTAGCAATAATGGAATCTCATTCAAATAAATATCAATACTATACAATGATAACACACAGTACCATTAGACTAGAGTTTGACTTTTTTCAAAATTATAACCATGGCAAGGATTTCTCCTTATATGAATCATAACAACTTTCCACAAGATATTACCATTCAAATGCAATTCATTTAAGAGAAACTTATTGTGTAACTTTTCACTTAAACACCCTATGAGTGTTGCTATATCCTTCCCAGTGTTTCACAGACAGGTTGGAAAGTTAATAACTTCTATTTTACAGAATCTTCTTCATATTCTTTCAGAACACAACAGTTTTATCAGCTAGCAGTGTATATTATATAGACAATAATTTTGCCAAATAATTTCAGCCTTTTTCAATGAGTAATCAACTATGAATATCGATACTGTAGATACTTTTCTTTAAGAACTTTTAATTTACGAACACTCATCATTTTACGAACTAGAGGTTTATTTCTAACATAGTTCCACAGATGAAATAATAAATTTAATTCTTCTTTAAGAACTAAAATTTTAAAATATACTTTTTGCGATTCTTTTTCATACCTCTTTTGTTTACATATACTTTATTTTGTCTGCTTTTAAATATTTTCTTTTTTATTTTACAATTGAGAAACTTAATTGATGTTTTTACAGGAAAATGATAAATCCTTTGAACTGTGGGTAATTAACTGCACAACTGATAGTAAAATACTTGGTTTTTTAAAGCAATTTGTGATGAATTTCTTCTGTCAAATCTAATTCCTGTTTTACAGAGTAATAATTAAAGCTTTAGGTGGAAATACGGTATGATATTTTTGCAAAATGTGATCATGGCTTGAAATTACCTTATAAGATTGACATTACAGGCACACTGCACTTGTCAATCTATGTTTAAAATGTAGCAGAAAAAACAATATTAATTTAACACACAAGCTTTATTATTTACATAACTGAAGAGAATTAAGAATATTTATTAAGTTGACAACTTGGGTGAAAATGAAATACACATCCATAAATTCTGATAAAAAAGAAGGGGGAAAAACCTCTACTGTTGCTTGATATTTCATTTCAGGACTTTACAAATAAGCATTCAAATGTAATTTTTTCAAGAGAATTAAATGATTGAGAATATAATAAGAACAAAAAAATATATAATGTAATAATAATAAAAAAGAATTTTCAGATACAAAACTAGAAAAAGACATGGTATTGCGACTATTTCAAAATATTCAGATGAACGGTTAACAAGACTGAGGTACATTTTTAGAAAAAACAGTAAAATGCTTTGTCCCATCAAAGAAATGGAAAAACTTATTTCACAAATGTAGTTGCAAAACAGGGAAAAAATTATCACTCTGGCATATATTTCCTTAATACAATAAGACATTTTTTTTTAAGTATGCATTTTATTTTTCATGCTTTTCATAAAGTGCATACTAAATGATTTTTCTAACAGTACTTTATTTATAAAGAGATCAGTTTCATAAAAGAAGTTTAAAATCTATCGTTCTATTTTATGAACTATTTCACCTTATAAGTTTGCAAAAATGAGCATCTGTGTAATGATAAGTACCACAGAAGAAATAAATAAAAATATTTCCCTAAAAAAGTCTAATAAAATATTTTTTTAAAATTATGCTTTAAGAATGATACAGAATTCCTCTAGAAATACAAATTATGGATTCATGATTAGAAAACCTATGAAGAATTTTTAAATATATAAGAAAAACATTTTGATTAAAAGTAACTGAAACAAAGTACTTTTTACACCCAATCTATTTAAAATTGCTTTTTTTATAAAAATTAATAAGAACTTAATACATTGTGGAAAAAAGCAATTAAAATAATTTTTAACAATTTTTCATAAATTAAATTTTTCTCACTATTCATAAATATTTAATGTGATTATATCAACTAAAGTATGTTTTAATCACGATTTATAACCAAAACAAAAAAGATTTAAGAAATAGAATAATAATAAATACCTAGGGGCTTCCTCAATAACCTTCTGATTTCTTCTCTGAATAGAGCATTCTCTTTCATTAAGATAAATCCCATTTCCATATTTATCACATAAAACCTAATAGGGTTATAAGAATCATTTTATTATAAAATTAGTAAAAACAAGTAAAAATTAAACAGTTAAGTTGCTTATTCAAAGATAATCAAAAAATAAATTTTCATATTAACTCTATTATTGAATTTAAGAGCTATAAATCAAGCTATTTCACTGTTAAACAGATAGATATCTCATCCTAGTCTGACATAAATATAAGTCACCTAAAATCATTTCATGGGGGGGAAAAACAGGGGACACAACATAAAGAAAATGTGTCTTATTATCAAAATATCTAACAGTATTATTTATTGACGGTTAAAAAAATTTACTAGCTCCATATTTCATCAAACTTTGTAGAAACAATTAAAAAAAAGCTTACTTTGAAAACACACATGCAATATTATATATATTAAAAGCTTAACTAATGCAAAGCAAAAGCTGCATTTGAAAGTCCTGAAATTTTGATCAGTTGAGAAGAGAATTTGAAAATAAACTTTTTTATTCCACAAATTATTTATTTATTTTTATTGGTGCATAATTTTTAAATGTCATGCAAAATTTATCTTGAATATAATAATCTTTAAATAGTAAAGTTGTCTGCCCAGGTTTGATTTTACTGCTTGTTTATTCTTATATAAAACTGCATTTTTATAATAGATCACAATATCTAATAAATCTTGGTTATTAAAAAAAAAAAATTCAAATAAAATTATAAAGTAATGGATTTAGTCTTTTAAACAAATAAAATTAATTCACACATTAATTACATTTAAAATTTTCTGAATTTTAAAGTTAAAATAATGTATGTTTATTGTTTCAAATGTTTGACATTAATATTTTCAAATATTTGGAAAAAAATATTAGCCCAAAAATTAGAATCTGATTAAATCTTAGCAAAATATTACTTCAAATCAACTTGCTTACAATAGTAATGTAGCAACAATTACTTGCATTTAATATTTTAAATTATTAACTCTTGAAAGATTTTATCTTTGATATTTTTAGAAATTATGTATTTACTACAATAACTTTAAGCATACATAATTTGCATACATACAGTATTTGAAGTAATTTTAATTTTTTATTCGAGAATTTAAATAAAACAGATTTAAAAGTTATCAACTCACCTGTATTTCAATATGTCTGGGATTATCAACAAATTTTTCAACAAGCAAACGGTCATCTCCAAAACTTGATTTGGCTTCTTCAGATGAAAAACGAAACCCATCCCTGTCAAAAAAGAAAAAAGTTCAAGCAAACAGTGAATGACTAATGCATAAATGCATCAATACATGAGAGCAATAAATAGTAAAATCATAGAAATAAGATCGTATTTAAATTAAAATTCTGTTAAAAATCAGGGAATATTTTTAGTTTCATTAATTTGGTACATTTAGAGTACTTTTTATAAACTTTTTTTTTCAAATTTAAAACTTCAACTTACATTTGACCAAGTCACTGATATTTTAATTTAATAATTATTTTATACTTATAATAAGAGTTCACTGATAAATATCAATTATTAACTAATTATTTATAACTAATTTTCCAGAAATTTATACCTTAAAATATTTTTAATAAAAAATTCCACATCTTTAAAACATGAATGATTCAATTACATTGTATCAGTTTATATAACCACAGAATATACTATATCTATAAACCTTATTTCTTGTAATAATAAATAGTTATTTTATTAAATTAACTGAAGCATTTGTTGAAGTATATTCTTTACTATAAATTGACAAAACTGTTATAAAAACTCAAAGATTAATGTAACAAGGATAAATACCAAAGCTAAGTGAAAATAAGTATTTAAAATTTTTTAAATTTAATATAACGGCCTATTGATATACTTCAAGGTCATGTAAGTTCATTAGGTTCAACAGAAACTTAAATGCATCATAATTTCGGAAAGAAAGGATACATCATTATAAATGCTACTTAAAAAAACAAAGAGGAACATCTTATCAGAATAAATAAATTAATTTGTGAATGGAATCACTATTCATAAAACAATAGCAAAATCTTGACCACCATCTTACACATGTGTGTGATATGCCATTTACAAAATATTAATACCATAAAAATAAAGATATGAAAACATATTTATGTTGACTTATTGAAGAAAATTTATATGTATGACACTCATATCATATAATAAATAATATAGAAACAGGAAAATATTGCATTGAAAAAAAAAGTTTTTATTTACCCTAAAAAATAATTAAACTGATTATACATAGTCTTCAAGATCTGGTTCCTGACTACATAAATTTATATGATCAAGCAAAATCCTGAACTAAATAAGAATTTAAATATTTTAAGTCTACTATGTCATCATACAAATTCTTTACCTAAAGACCCATATAGTTATATACCATATTGAATTTGGATATTATTAACAATATTTTCATTGATTTCTAGGAATTTTTCACTAGAAAACTTTGGTAGAATATTTTAATATTTTTAAGCACAAATAAATAAATGAAGCACTATATGAATAATGATGGTGCATTTGCATGTTTAAAATATAACTTTTAAACATGCAAATGCACCATCATTTGCTTTGGAAACTCAAGTTTAAAATATAAAAAATTATGCATTATAATTTTATCTCAATATATATATATAAAATAAATTTTATTTTATTTAAAGAATAGAAAATAAATTTTATTTCTATTCTCTTAAGAGTACAAGGGTATCACTTTAAAAAACTGTTAAGACCGAAATTTTCAAATTAAAATATTAATTGATTATTTTAAAGCGAGTTTTACAGTATCATTAATATAAATACATAATATTGTTTAGAAAAAATATCTTCTTTTGCACACATTTTTTAACATTAAACTAAAATTTTGATGATATTTTCCTTAGGTTCCACTGTCTGTGTTTTAAATTTAATGCAAAAAATAAATAAAACATTTGTTATTCTGAAGTAAGTTTTCCATCTAGTACCAATTGTTTCCTGATAAGCTTTGTTTGGAGAGATTCATATTGTAATATTATTCTTGAATATAGTTCTTTATTATAGCAATCTACAGCATTTAATAAACAGATGTACTAGAATTTATATAAATGTATCCCGATACAGCTTACAGAATCTTAAAGATACATTCTTTAAATCAAATAAAGTAACAATAATAAAAATTCATGCACTACAAATGTAATAAATTGAAAAGCTTAACAAAATCTTATAATTTAATATGTATTATCTAGTAGGATTTTCAATATAGAGAATATTATTAATTTATAAAAATGTGATAAATTACAAAAGTGTTATGTATAAATTTAAAAGTAAATTAGTTTTTTTGCTGACTAAATGATATTAAAAAAAATTTCTTTTACATGCAGAAACATCTGTAAAAATATAATAAGTTCAGTTTGTTTGAAAGCTGAAAAGTTGCTTGTAGGAAATGGGGCTTATGTCTGCAATTTAACAAACACAAATGCTATTCCAATTATTTCATTGAAAATCAAAAAGCAAAGCTTTACAGAATTAAGCAATTTATGAACCATATTCCAATTTACTAATAAAAATCTACATCTTTTATAAAAAGGTATTTTTTACACAGAAAACTTTTTCTAAATAATTTTCTAATATTCACATGGTGGGGATAAATATTGAATAAACAGCTTACTTTACAAATATTGGATACTGACTTTTCATTTCTATTATTCACATATATTTTTTAATGTTGATAAATTTTCACTTTTGAAATCTAAACTGTGCAGAAATTCATTTATTCTATCCATCAAAAAGTTTAATTATATTAAATTATTTTATGTCTATTATATAAGTAGTTTCATTTATAGTTAATCAAAAAAATATTCAATTTGCTTACTAAAAACTCCCTTATGTTTTCAGCCATACTAAGAGTTGTTAGACATATTTCTCCCATCTTTAGTCTGGAGAAAGCTTTTATTATTAGTTATTTTCTGCTTGAATTCAATAATTTTTAGAACAAGTAAAGTAAGTGCCAATTAACCAATTATCAGTGCATTTTCATTTAAAAATGCACTGATAATTGGTTTGTGTTCAGTAGCTTGATTGTATACAAGAAATTTTTAGATTTTTAAGAATGATGTCATAACTAGTCATTACCTTCAGAAATCTGAAAATTTCTTGTAATTTAGTCTCATCACAATAGTGCACAGATTGTGTGATGAGGACGTTAAACCTTGCTCTAAAGACCAATTAAATTTCAGATAAACTAGTTCCAAATTTTCCCTTTATATTAATTATTTTCACACATTGATAAAAAAGAAATTTTAGACTTAATTAAAATTACATTTTTCTTAAAATATAATTTTTGAAATGAAATCTTAATTTAAAATTTTTCAAAAGACGGAAATTCATCTCCAAAATGGAAAAGTGACAGTTCCAAGTGCATAAATTGTTCATTAAATAGTTAGTTACAAGTAATTAAGGTACATCAAAAATTGCTCATTAGTGTACTTTTTCTATGAATGAAAGTAACTTTTCATGATAATTTGTTTATAATACATATTACATATACACATACACAATCATTCAATTTTTTTCAAAATTTTAACATAAACTTTAAAGATCAAATTACAAATTCTAGTATATTTCTCCAAGTTTTCAATTAAAAATACATAATTTATGGAGTACTATCAATGACAACATTGGAGACATAAGCAAAGAATATTTTACTTTGTCAGAAACTCCTAAACATCCTGTTAGTACAGCAATTTTCCAAATGAAATTACCTATATATGGCATAAAATAAACTAGCCCTTCAAATAGATGGCATAAAAATAGTTTGACAGATTTACAATAGGACAATGATTTCAAACATCTGAAGTGAACTTAGTAATGGAAATAATTTAAAACCTGATATTGATAATTGATTGTACATGTGTTAGTCACTCTATAATGTTAAAATAGACTTCACAGATTTTTTAAATATTTTTTTTGAAATCATTTAAATGCAATAATAAAAAAGAAATGCACTAGTAATGATTTCTGCTGTTTGTCAAACATTAAGAAATAATAAAAAATTATTTTAAACCATTACATAGCTTCTTTATCATTCCAAGCTATTCTCATTCCCTTCCCACCTCCACCGGCAGAGGCTTTTATCATTACTGGATAACCTAAAAAATGTTACATAAATTAATAACTTAAAAATAAAAAACAGTATCAGCAAACTTAAAGATTATGAGTAAAGACATTCATATATTACTAAATTTAATACAAATTATATTAAAATTAAAAAATAAAGTCTCATTTTTGTAAAAATATGTTACAAAAATACTAACTTACCTATCTCTTGAGAAATCTTCACACATTCTTCTGGTGTCTAAATTAAAGATAAAAAAGATAACTTGTATTTTAATAAGTTTCACATAATTTTTTCACTAAGAAGATCATATAATTAACAGTAAAGTGTTTTAATTTTTTTTCTTATACAACTGTACAAAAAAAATTTACTTCAACAACACCATCAAATCCGGGAATGGTATTTACACGAGCTTTATTTGCAATTTTTTTACTTTCAATTTTGTCACCCATCGCTGCTATTGATTTCCAATTAGGACCAATAAAAACGATACCCAATTCCTCCTAAAATAAAATAAATATGCTTAAAAACTTAAGAATTATCTACCATTTTTACTAATTAAATTTAATATTATTATTAGTATACGGTAAATATAAGGAAAAAATCACCAATTTTTGTGCAAATTCCATATTTTCAGACAGAAAACCATAACCAGGATGAACCTAGAAAAATTAAGAGTAAATTTTGAGCTGTATTTAAAGAAAATAATTATAAGAATAATTAAAATATTTATTAAAATTTAAAAATCTTTAAGTTATAAAAAATTGAAACATCAATATAACTCTCTTAGAGTTACATTTATAAATTAATTAAATAAAACTGTTAGTTTGATATTCAATTTTTCAACATTTTAAGGAGATAATTTAAATTTCTTTTTCAGAAAAACTTAAATGGAACAACTTAAGTTTTAATGATTAATGAAGATTTAAAATTTTGAGAAAGTTTGGCACAACAAGAGTTAGCATTAAATTTTTACAAACATATAAAAAATTTATGGCAAATCTTGATAATTCTTTGGAATAAGAAAAACTTTAAAGAATATAAAAAATTGATTCCAAAATTTTAAGGATTTGAATGTAGTATCCTTAGTATATAATACTAATTTAAGATTTTATTAAAATTATGGAATTATATGCTCTATTCTCTTATGAAAATTGTTTTGTTGCTAAACATAACAGTATATTTATAGTTAAAAATGACTTTTCTAATCTGGAAAAACTTACAAGTTTATTTTGTAAAATACACAGTAAATATTCAGATTTACATAATATTAGCTTCAAGATTTCACGAGAAAAATTATTTTTTCAAGCATAAAATTACTTGAAAAAGGGTACATTAATTTCACAAAAATTATAAATTTCTTACCGCTTGGGTAGAAGTTTGTTTAATAACGTCTAATAAGGCATTCATATTCAAGTAACTTTTATTTGTTGGTGCTGGTCCTAAGCAGAAAGCTTCATCAGCCATTTTCACATGAAGCTACAAATATAAAAAAACAAAATTTTAAGCTTAAAAAAAAACTTAAGGTAATAAGAAAGATTTTCTACACCATACTCAATCAAAATTAGATTTTGAAAATAGTGTTTTTAAAAAACACAGTAATCATAAAAATATATTTGATTTATTTTTGTTGTTGTTTTCTGCATACTGAATTACATTAAAGGTTCCAAGTTTGTTTGTCACTCATTACTCTAAAGCTTTTTTCTTTTCTTTTTTGGCACATGAAAGCTATTTAGACTAGGGCCTACAGTTTAAAGCTGATTTAGAACTACTGAAAATATCTAAGCCCAAGGTGGGATTCAAACGCATAAATTGTTAAATTAAAATTCAGAAAGCTAACAATTTGGCAGAAATATATGGAAGATCACTCAAAATTAATATATGAGTAATTACTTGATAAAACATGTGAATATAATGCAACGTTAAAAAAAAAAAAAGATACAGAAAATTTTTTCCTTTATATGATTATTAATTGAAATTATTTTTAAAACCTTACATGTTTCATATGTAATATGTTATTAAATTTTAAGAAAAATAAATTTTATTTTCCCTGCAAATTTATTTGAAGTGTTTTATCAAAAAAATAAATTAAATATTACATTTTAAGAAAATTTAAATTTGATAATGAAATAAGGCATAAAAATCTTAATATAAAACATTAGGTTTTTAAAGTATGTGCAGGAAGCTATATGCATATATGATTAATTTGCTTTTAGATTGTAAAATGATAATAACTATATTTTAAAAGATTTTGATAGAATTTATAATTAAAAAAAAGTTATTTTACAAGAACTTACAAAACTTTAAAAAATCAGATAAAATTTTGTTTTTTTCATCCTTATTTTCATAAAGCATTAGCATATCAATGATGATTGATTCTTTTTAAAACAATTCATAACTGTGTAATAATTCGAATTTTTAAATATTTCAAATATAGAGATAAAACTAAAACATAATTCATATATTTATGGGAATATAAAAGCAAAAAATAACATTTAAAATATGTCTTCTGGTATTTTTTTTTTTTAATTTTAATGTTAAACCTTCAAATTATATTTCAAGCAATCATATTTCAATTCAGAAAAAATCAAATGAAATTGATTTACCACAAATTGTGCTAAATTCCTAATTATTAATGCAAATATGATTAATAATCCATTGAAACAAATAATTATTTTCTCAAAGAGAATAAACATGATACTGCAAAGTGATTAATTTGGTGATTATGTACAATAACCAGCGATTATTCAAAATCACTTCTAAACTAGGTAAATATGATCAATTATTGAATATTTATCACATCCACCAATTATTTTATGAGATTCTCAATGTTTAACAAGGAATGTAATAAAATATATATTTTTTAATATTATTAGAATATATTTTTAAGTAATATTAAATATTTCATTCTTAAGAATTTGAAAAATTCTTAATGAAATGTTTAATATCATCATAATAACTTAGAATGAAACTTTTTACAATTCAAAAAGTTAAATAAAAGTGGCTCTTTTGTACTTTACTTTCAGTAGTTATTTCAAAAGAAATATATTAGACAAAAGTACAAATTAAATAAAATGTCCTAAAATATTGAAAAATACAAAAAAATAGAAATTACTGAAGATAATATAAAAATTAGCTTCTTATTTCAGTGAGAACTTTATTTTAATCTACGCAAAAATAACTTTAAAATATAACTAACATTTCTAGATTGCCTAATTATAATTTAATTTTTAGTGTTATCAACTTAAAGACTTGTACAAAGAAAATAATTTAGATTGTTTTTGACTATTTCTTATCAATTCTAATAAACTAACCCAATAATTAAAAAAAGAAAAAAAAAACACATTTATTTACATTTATTTGTGAGTTTAGTTATTTAGATACATTAAAATATTATGACATTTAAAATTGTAAATTTTCCAGATTGTGTACATTTGCAGTTATTAAATTTGTCCTCTCCCATGCAAACACATTGATAATATCCCCAACATTCAGAAAGAGATGATTTTTTTAACACTACCTAGAGGTTGTATTGATTCATCGGGAAAATCTCCATGCAAAATTCTTCTAAGTTTTCTTCACCAATTGTAAACTGCTTTTAGATTACCCCAATAAAAATGCTCTTATTTTTTTTTTCCCCTAAAAAATAAATTTCGTTTTAAGCTTCTAATGTTTGTGAATCTCATCCTGTTCTTGTTTATATTCAGCATATGTAGTTTCACTGCATCACCAACATTACCAGAAGAAAATTTAAGATTTGAAACATTCTTACACATCATTTTTATAATGATTCTAAACTTTTTTTTTTTTTTTTACATTTATTCTATGCTTTCTTACTTGTTCTTGCGTAGTTAAAATATTTGTTTAGTAAAAATTGAATCACTTGACTATTCTCATTCTAAATGATACAATTAATTGTGGATAAAGTTAATTAGCAATGGATTGTTAACATTCACATTAGAATCATCTTCTGTTTTGTTATTGACCTTATTAGAAGCATTATTAACTGTCTCTATTGAAGCCGCTTTTCTTTGGTTTTAAGATATTTGATAGTCATTCAGGAAAGATGTTTTGAAGTGTACTTTTAAAGACACACAAATTTAATAAAATCACCACTGCTTAACTTATAACATTTTTCTACTTTCTTGAAGCTCTTAAAACTTTCTGTTTCTACCACTATGGCTTATTGATAAATTTTCTTCCTGAATTGTGGTAAAAAGTTCTGTAGTTATATAACAGATACAATTGAAATCATGTGCATCTAACATCAACAGAGATTGCAAATATCAGTCTAAGAACTTGTTCTGCTTAACAACAGGGTACATGTCATAACAGAAGCTGTAAAGTTAAGCAAACTGAACAAATTTTGAAAAAGTTTTCAACTTGTATTGCATTTCCTAAAACGAGTTGGGGATTTCATAAACTAATCAGCAAATGTGATAAGTATTCATTAATTTATTACATTTGACAAGTTTAGTGGCTATTATAAATAATCCTAGGTAGTTATTTATAATCATCAGTTTATTAGATGTCCTTTTACATACTACACATGAAGCAATGTTTGGGATGAATATAAAATAGGTTTGTAAGTGTCTTCTTTTACAAATTATTTCAATATGTTAGTACCAAAGAACTTCAACTATTAATAGAAATGTCAATAGTGTTTCCAATGAAACTACTAGTGAAACAGATGATTCTAATATGAAAACTAATGATTAATTGTTAAATGACTGTTCACCCTGCAGTTAACTTTGAAATTTAGAGAATAATGAAGTAATTCATTTTAATCAAACGTTTTAACTAGGAAAGAACAAGTAAGAAAATACCATAGTATGGGCAACAGAAAATTTAGAATCTCAATAAAAAGATGTTAAAAGATTTAAATCTTAAATTTTCTTCTAGTAATATTGACAGTGAAACTATGGATACCACATTTAAATTGCGCAGGATGGGGTCAATAAAATTCATTAGCCAAGTTCAAAATGGAGACTTATCTTTCAGGAATAAAACAAGAAAAAGGCTTAATGACATATTCGAATTCAATTCAAATTTGTGAAAAAAAATTTTACTTGAAAATTTTCCCGATCAATCAACATTACTTCTAGATAATGTTAGAAAATCATTTCTTTCTGAAGGTCAGGGATATTAATTATGTATTTGAAAGAGAGGGGGCAAATTTGATAATTGCAAATGTAAAAATGTGGAAAATTATATATTTTTAAGTGTCATAATAGTTTAATGTAGTAAGTCTCAATATTTTTTCATTGAAACACACTTTTAATGATTTCAAAATTTTCGGCATGCAAAGAAAAAGATAAGTTTATAAGTTGTTTACTTATCTATAATGCACTGTGTAAAATATTTAGGATAATAATTTTGAATGTAAAATATAACATGTACTACAAAAACATTACATTTATTAAGGGATTAATTACATAAGGGTAGAGAAATTTAAGCTTCACATTTTTTGACAATTTCATTTAAATTTGGTCATAAAAATGACAATGCTACTCTCATATTTTCTACATTAAACAGACTCAATATATATTTTTTTCCCATGTTGGTCAATACTGAAAACACAAATTTGCACAAATAAAATCAGAACAGTAGAAATTTCTTCACATGGGGCAAATGTTTTGATAACTGTAACCTTTTATGAAAGGTTACAGTTATCAAAGATAAAACAAGATCTTTTCCTTTATTTTTCTTTTACAGTGTACTTTTCTTTGATTTAAACAAACTTTATTCATAATAAAATAAAGCATTATAATTTTTACTGCATACAGTTCTAAAATTTGGAAGCACACTTTATACCATGGCACAGTTGTTGAGAATCATGGGTCTAATATATCTAAACAACTAAATTAAAAATTTTTTCAAACTATGGGTCTAGTTTGTTTTTGATATAGAATTGTTTTTCATAAGTTCTATTAATCTAAATTGTTTTCTTTATCCAAGTCTTTTAGTTAACACAAAAAATTTAGTTTATCACTATCATTGGTTCAGAAATTGTAGTTATTATTTAAAGTTATGTTTTGTTTAGATAAAAGTACTTACTGAAATAAGAAGTTAGGCTTTATTTTGCTTTCACTGAATTCACTTTAATTGAAGATTTTTTTTCACCAAATAAATTTGTTAATTTTTCCTAAAACTAATAAAATTTCCAATATAACTTCTTATAATGAAGCACAAAATATTTAAATATCTTTAACAAATTACTTTTCCTCTATTTTTTTTTCAATCCATTTTAACTATCATTTTTATAGAAAAATTATAGTTGAAAGTAGAAACAAGTATAACTTGTTTTTTCCTTAACAAAATAACGGGAAATTACTAATCACTTTGAAATTATTTTTATATTCTATTTAAAAATTAAATAGAAAAGAATGGGGGGAAATGAAATTAAAATGATTAATAATTCTAATTATATTAATAAGTGAAGAATTTTGTTTCTAGATTATGGCAGTGAATTTAGGATTATGTATTTACATTTAATGAAACTGCTTTAGAAGTTAAGATCTTTTCCTTTATTTTTCATTAAAATGTTTACACTGCACAATATTTTAGAAATTCTTTTCTGAAAGATAAAGGATTTTTCTTATTGGCTGTCATAGAATAATTTATTTGATTTGCTAAAAAATTAGCTTTATATTTAAATTTTGTTTCGTATGAGTACTTATTTTGTTTAGTGAAAGATAAGCAAATTTCCTTTGAAGGATATGTATTGCATAGTTTATTCTAAAGCATTTGCTCACCATCAATCTTAATTATACTATTAAATATATTGATCAAGTTTTGGTTTTTGATTTGTTTGTAAGTGAGAGGACATTTCTTCTGTGAAAACTTACATATTTTTGAGACAGGGACTGTGGCATACAGTTATTTTAGTAAATTCTGACTCATTAGAAAACTTCTTATTTCAAGATGAAAATTAAACTCCTGAACAAAATTTCTTTAGAAATTCATTATAGAGAAAATGAAATAAAAGTTCATATCAGTTTATAAAATATTGGGGGTAAATTAAGTTTTGATTGTAATAAAAAACATGTCATAAAAATATAATAATTTGCAATACTTTATTGGCTTCTTAGAAAAACCAACATAAGAAATTAAAAAAAAATATTTAAAATATAGTAACTCATAGAAAAATTATGTGATTCACATATCTAGAAAACAAAATAAAATAATAAGAAATAGAAAGAAAAATGGCATATTAAATGATTAATAGTTAATAAAGTAAGAATTTTATTATTTATAAAGCAAATACAAATAACTCAAATACTGTTTTGTATCTTGTAATGCAATAAACATTCATAATATATTAAACTACTTACGGCAGTAGAATCCACATCACTGTGTATTGCTACAGTTTTTATCCCCATTTGTCTACATGTTTTAATTATTCGACATGCAATTTCACCTCGATTAGCAATAAGTATTTTATCAAATTTCTGGAAAATAGCAATAGTATAAACTTGATTAGGTACATTTTAAGGGAATAAAAAGTTTTAAAATATTAATTAATAAAGTTTCTTTTTAATTATATATAAATGTAAGTTTGTTTCTAAAACTTTTACAATACTGAATTACATTATTATGGCTGTCTATTAAAATATAAAATAATTAACAGGAGTTAAATAGCATGAGAAAAATAGTCAACAAGATTTCATTAGCTATCTATGAGTATCTAAAATTATATAGAAAGCAGTATATTTGACAGCAGCAGCAAATTGTATAGCATTGTATTCATACGGTAAGTACAATGATCAATTATGAAGAAGATGCTTATTTAGATTCAGACTTGAATTTAGAACAAGACAAATAACATAGGGTAATTAAGGTTGTAATATTGCTTTGTTGAAAGACATGTCCACTCGAGAAAATTTTATGAATGTCCAAGATTAATTGGATACATAGTTAAATTTATTAACCCCTTGCCTGCCACACTAAGCGGATGCGTTAACTGCCCCGGGCGTATATATACGGCTTTTGGAAATACGCTTCTCTGCAATACTCTGCTATCAGTAGAGTTTGACCACCCATGGCTTTGGAATGCAATAGAATGTCCTTGACATTGCTTAAAATATCTGTTGTGATGATGTTACATCTATTTCAAGCATGCCTCTTCTTTTCCACCTATACACTGCATAACTGCGATCGCCTGTGTGAAAACAGGTGGCACTGGGGAGCAAATCTCGTAAATTTTCTTTTGCAGGTAAGGGGTTAAGTGCATTTTCTATAATTGTGAAAAAATATAGTAATATCATTAAAAGGATCATCAGACTACCACAAATAAATGTTTAATCAACAATGGTTATCAGGTATTTATTTCCAAATATTTTGCATAGGATATTTAATGTTTATCTACTTAATGCAGCAGAAAAGAAAACGATCATAGAAGGAAATTTGTCAATTATCAGTTATTCACTTCTAGTATAAACATAAAATGAAGCAATTGGAATGATGCAAATTTGCCATAATGGTAACAGGGGCAACACAGTGGTTTAAACTTAAAATCTCTTAAAGGGTTCAATATATTTAATACATAGGAGTTCCTTGTTTATTTGTTATATTAATAGCTTCCCTATAATATGTTAGTCTGTTTTCTTGTATTGTAATAAATATAGCTGTGTAGGCAAATTGTTTCCATTTTCCAATGATGTAGCTATACTTTAACAGCTGAATACAAATAAATTACATATTAGATAAACTACATGTTTTATTAATCTTAAAAATGGAGAATTTTTTAAACTAGTCAATACTGTCAACTCTTACATTCAAAATGACACTTATTTCATAGACTATAATTTTTTAAAAAACTACTTTGGAAAAGATTTTATTACCCTATAAAAAAACAACCTTAATTACTAATATTAAATAAAATAATAATGACAAAAGACAATGCAATCAAACAATGAACCATTAAATAAATTTCTCTAGCCTTTGTGAAAAATAATGAAAACTTCTATATATAAAACCATGCATTAATTTCATAAGTTATAATAAATACTGATATTGTAAGATTTACTAAAAATATTAGTACTTATATACTATAACTTATACAGAAGAAAAAAAAAACCTGCATATATATTAAATACTGGTAGATATTATATATGAGATACAAAAATTTAAGCACATATCTATTTTATATATAATTTAAATAATAAATAAAATGAAAAGCAAAGATTTTGTTTCCTGGATATTTTCCAAAATAATAATTAAGATTTAATTTGATGAAACATATTTATGGTCAAAGCAGTGGAATACAGCAATTTGAAATGTAAAAAAGAGAGAGACATATGAACTTAAATTACTTTATTTCAAATCAAGAAATAATAAATAAGTGCATTCATGAACCAAACAAATCCCAGCAACATTTTTTAGTAAAAGTAGAATATTAAAACAAAAATGTTTATATTAAAATATTATAGTAATATAATATAATATTTTTTGATAACTGCCATTAATATTAAAAATAAACACAGGGAAATAATTTTATCATAAGCACTTGAAAGTATACCAAAACTAAAAAATATTGAACAATAAAATTGCCTAACATAGCAATTAAAAAAATATACCTATTGATCTTTCCAAATTGTTTATGATAATTTATTTAAAAAAGAAATAATTTTGAATAACTTTAATTTCTACAATTTTTTTTTAGTATCTACTATCCACATTTACTTTATACATAAGAGAAAGCAAGTCCCTTTTTAAAAGAAATAAAACCTCTAAAAGAACGAAAAATATTAAATGAAATTTTATCCTTTATTTAATGCAGAACATATGACTTTCATTAAAAAAATTATTTAAAAAAAATTGGTATTGGATTAAATTTTGCAAAAGAAAAAGTAATAGTTTTTAAATTTTAGAGATGCATACATAAAATAATCAAACAATTTCTATAAGTTTTCTTAAGATTTAAATAATTTGTGAAAGAATAAATATAGTTAATAAGTAATATGAATCAAAGAAAAAATATTCCATTATCTTAAACAAATTAATTTCTAAATTTATTTATAACTTTAGAAAAAGAAACAATTAAAAACAGCTTTTCATTTGAAAATATTAAAATTGTCAAAAATATTCTATATATATATATATATATATGGAACATTATTAAACAAAATACTTTTAATTATAGTTTAAAGTTTAATTGAAATCATGTGGGGTTGAAAAAATATAGTAAGATGAAAATAAAAATTATCTATTTAAATAGTTAAAAACAAACCTCTTCATGATGATCAATAGGATCCAATTTAGTAAGCTTATATTTTCCATCCGAAAAATATCGAATCTGAATTGTTGATGCAACTGACTAAAAGAGAAAGCAAAATAAAATGTTAAAAAATTTCAGAATATATAACATACTTGTAATATACAATAAAAAATATCTTCAAGAAAACACTTAATCAAATAAGACAAAAATTACAACTTCACAAATGCAAAGGATTATGTGTAAAATGTATTTTAAAAATTTCCTTACTGATTGTACAAATTCATTAACATCAAAACAAAAATTACTTATAAGCATTGGGTTATTTTACATAATCATATAAAACAGGTAATTTACATCATATTTTAAATTCCTATATTTTTATTAAAGTGATAAAAATGTTTAATCTTTACTTTTCATCCATGTTTTTATTTGAATCTTTTATCAGAAATTCATAAATATACATTTCTTGCATGAAATTTTTAACATATCAGAGCTAAAAAAATATTTTTCTACTTTTCTAAATCTTTTCTCTATAGACATATAATTATTGGAGAAAGTAAACAGGTAGCACAAGTGCAGTATGTTTGAAATTCTTTTCATTAAAATTCACAAATTATTTGGACAATAATATTTCATAATAATTCACAATCTATAGAACAATGGTAAAGAAGAAAGAACACATGTACGCATAGATGCAAGCACACACACACAGTCTTGCGATTGTTTCTTTTTTATAAACGAGGGGAAAAAAAGGATTATATACATATATGTAAATAGTTATGGATGTCAATTTAATATTACTTTAATTCATAGATACAATACCTAAAATGTTAGGTATGTAAAGATTGAAGCTTTTTATATTAAAATACTTATTAATCAATATTTGTATATTGAGTATGAAATATAATGTTTGAATTTTATTTAATAACAACTTCTTTAAGAACAAGATATAATACAATATAAATTCTAACATATGCTTGATATATACTTTGAATCATAAATGATTGCAAAAAATATAGCTGTTATATTTATTGAATAAATTATATTTTTTTAGCAATGCATTCTAAACAAAGATAATGCAACCAATTTTATTACAATCAACAAAAATGATATTATTAATCTCTTTACATATATACACCATTTACGTTGATTAAATAAATTATTATAAGTTATTGGGAAAAATAGCTTTATATTTAATTTTTAAATTAACAACTTATTTAACTGTTTTACACAATCTTAGAAAAGTTCGTATAATTCTTCCATTAAATAACATTTCTTGTTTCAAATTAAATGCTCCAAAAAAGTAGGAATCTAAAACATATTGCCTAGAATTTTTATAGAAAATTCTTTGAAACTTAAAGTCAATTTCGTAAGTTATTTTAAAAGGAACTATTGTGGCAAACATTTACGAGTAAAATGTAAAGTATTCAGTAAAGCATATGACGTTTGCAAAGATCATTTTCTTTAAAAAAAATCCAGGAAAATTGAGGAGAAGAAAAATATAGGTATGTTTTTATTACTTATTATAATTATACAAAAAATGAAAAAAAAAAAAAACTTGACAAATTTAGGTATTTACATATTAACCCCACTGCAGCTAATATTATGCCAAAACTTAAGTAGAAGTAACACTTAATCTATAGTTAGAAAATTTCTCTTACTAATTATGAAAAGTTTACTTATAATAATAAAAAGATATTTTCAAATTATAACGAGATTTCTTCAAAACTGAATCAAATTAAAAAGTTGTGATGGCGTTAACATGCAAGTACCCAGATTTATTATGACAAAACCAAATATTTCTAATATTGCAAAATTATATTAAATGTTAAGAACTAAAAAATTCCATTTTAAGTTCTATCAAATAACTTACTGAAAAATTTAAGGAGTTGAAGGAACAAAATCTTATAAAAAATAATATTCACTTTCTAGATTTCAGTTTTGTTAAGGAAAAATTTTTCTTTAACCTTTCACACAATGTTATAACACTAAAAAAAAAGTTGTTTGGGCGTTTAGATTAAAAATTCTTTCAAATCTTACAAATGTTATATATATATATATATATAACACACACATATATATAAAATATATATATAGTTAATCATATCCTATTAAAAATTAGGCTTTTAATATTTACATGTATTTTGTGCAGGATAAGTACAATTTGCTTTGTTTATGAGTATGTGCAAGTTTGCATGGATACCAAAATGATTTCAAAGTTACAAATGACAGTTAGTAGGAAGTTAAGTCTTCCGAAGCAACTGTCTACTTTTTGTTGATATCTATTGAGAAATGTGATAAGCATATTTGAGGACCAATTAATAACAAATCCATTATTTAATTCTGAATACACTCATTAATATAAAACATAATTTGATTTTTAAAAATATATATTAAATGATAAGAAGTCTGCAATAAATCTTAAATATAAAAAGGGTTTATGAACAATGAAAGTTAAAATAAAATGTCTTAATTAGATGGTATACTGATATTGCTAGTTAATTGGGTTAACAGCCCAGCCAGCAAGTGAGGAAGTGTTGTTTTATAGTTCATTAGAATGTCTTCATGCAGTGAAAACTATTCATTTTATACACAAGCTCTTCTCAAATGTTTAAATAATATAAAAAAATCATTTGTATCCAACAAATAACAATCAAAAAAGATGACACAAAAATAACAGATTATTCACTAAATTTATACCCTGGTAATACATTCTGTTAAGGCACTTTCAACTCAGTTGGTTTTTCCCAAGTCATGATTTTTCCAATTTTATGCAAAACATATTAAAAAAAAAAAAAAAGTCAAAAAATTTTTTTTCTTGTGGATAAAATAAAACAGGAATTATTTTCAATGTTCATAAGAGTATTGTTATGGCAGTAAAAATAATATATAACACTGAGAAGTAAATTCCATTATTAAAATGGTACGGATTAATAGATTATTGATATAGGAATTTAAAAACATGAATAATAATGATTATAAGAATTTGAATAAATACAGACATGATTGTGAATCTCATTCTAACTAATTTTATTAACATGAAGGACATCTCAAAGGCAAACATATGTTTTTATTATTTTCATTTTATTGATCAAAGTTTCATATGTATTTTTTGTGTAGTTGATTAATAAATCAATTATTTTGATGCAAAACTTAATTTATTAAATGGTCTGAACCTTTTTTATAAAACTATTTTCATTATTTTAATTGAATTTTTTTGCTAAACATGATAAAAACAAAATATTTATAATTTACTTTCCCCATTAAGAAATAAGAGAATATGAATGTATAATAAATAATATAAGAAATCTATAATATGTAATTCATCATTCAGTCAGTTCAGTTTTTTTAATAGAAGCAAAACAAGAGTAATTAACTAATTAATAGGACATAATGTTTTGACTTTAGATATCCTCTAAGAAAATCTTGCTTTAAATATTATTTATTATAAATTAATTAAATATATTAATAAACATAAATTAAATCTATTTTTGTCATGTTTAGTTATAAAAAAAATGTTTCCTTTTTCTTTTAATAACAGCATTCTGATAATGTATTTTGATTCATTTACAAGTGAGCTTGAGTTTCATTTACGAATAAAAAGAGGATAAATACCTTTAAAAAAGATTTGCCTTTCTTTTTGCCATAAAAAAGGGGCATTTTAGACATGCAAAATATTAACGGAAATTTAACAACTTTAACAGATTAATAAGATTTAGTAATTTAGCACCATTAATTAAAAAATGAATGGGAAATTATATGAAACTAAATTATTATATGAACATGCAAGTATATCCTGAAATATTATTTTTGTAATTATTAACATATTCTACAGATTTATATGCATTTGCATTAAATTTGTATAATCAATGATATTAGTTGTAACATTCAAATAGAATTATATTAATGACCTTGAAATAAGCTAAATATAGTGAACTTTTTAAACAATTCTTCAAAGTTCACATTAACAAGGCAATCAATATGGATAACAATTAAGAAATTCTCTATCTAACTATTTCAAATAAACAGTATTTATATAAATAAGAGCCATATGAATACATAAAATTATTATTATTATTATTTTGAAAAAAAAAAGAAAGGAAAATTATTTGTGATACACTGAATTTTATGATGTCATTTTATATTTTTGAGTTCAATTTCAAAATATTTCTTAATTTGTAATGCAAAAATGCTCTTATATACTCTATTCTTATTTATTTATGATAAAACTTCATAAAATAATTCTTTATGAATTAATTTTATTTAAAAATCATTCTTTTAAGAGTTAGATAGAAAAAAAAATAAATAAAGGGTCAAGATATTTAAAGAGGGAAAATGTAATAATTTTTAAATGCAACTTAGCATGTTATAAAAATAATCCATATTTAAAACTGAATATTACAATGCTTTAATATGTTTTTCCATTATGTTATTAGAAGCATAATTTAAATGATATCCTTTTTATTGATTTCAATCTAAAATATAAATTTGTCATTGATTTTAATTTGAAATATAAATTTAGAAAAAAAAAACCCATTAGCATGTTTTTTTTTTTTCCAACATAAATTATGAATAATTTTTAGCCCAGTTCTAGTTATAATTTATCCATTTTATTATTTTATAAATTATTTACTAACAGACTTCATTTGAGCCAGAAATTCTTTTTATATAAAATTGTAATATTTCACAATTATCAGAGAATTTGATCCATATTTTATTCAACTTTATAACTGGAATTAAGTAATTAATTAATCAATGATCTTTTAAATATAAGTTTATATTTAAAAGATCATCCATTAATTAAAAATACTTTTCATAATATTCATAGACACAGCACTAAATTATGTTTGCTAATGTAAAACTGTAGAGATATTTTATCAAAATAAAATTAGCTTCCTTTAAAACAGTTTTGCAAGCAGAATTTTTTGGTATTTTTTTCTATTACTAAACCAAAATATATAATTAGAGCACAACTTCCTTAATTAACATATTTACATTTCATTTTTATTGCATTAAAAGTGTAAGATTTTTATTGATTTGGATTGGTATAGCCAAATAAAAATTATAATTTACAAACTTACTTCAATCAAAATAATTTATAAAAAATATTTAGATGCAATTTATATAAAGATCTATAAAAATGCTAATTGAAATATTAAGAAATGTTTTAATAATATACATATTCGTTACATAATATCTTGGTAAAGATCTAGCATGTAATTGATATTAGAATATATAAAAAATTTATAAAATATAAAAAAAATAAAGACTCCGTTTATCTGATATAAATATTTTAGAAATTAATTTGGTAATTAGACGCTATTATTAAATCGCGTTTTTTATCGACAAATTTAAAAGAATGATTATTTTGATAAAAAATTCAGATAAGTTATAATTATGTTAGCAATCAATCTTAATTTTAAGAAATCTGATAAATTTATACAATATTAAAAATTTTTGTACACAAAAACATTTATCTGATACATACCGTTCTTGCTGATGCATCAAAAGAGTAAGCATATTTCAATTTGGCAAAATTTAAAAATCTACTGCGGAAATTCGCACGAAAAAATAATACAGATGAAGAAGCCATTAATAAATTTATAGGCTGGATCTAACGAAATGATCTACTCAACTGATCCTATCTAACTGCACAATCATAAAATTCTTCTCATCTGTTCAGTCAATTTGTAACTACTTTATGCACGAAAATCGCGCCAACTTTATTTACGGTTTCCTTTTGTGAAATATAAGTTTTTCTTTATTGCTTTCAATTTTCAAATAGTTTTTATTAATTCTATAAAAAAAATTGATACGAAAATGCATAAGTAAGAATATTTAGAATAAATATTAATTTTTAGCAAAAATAAAAAATAAATAAAAAAAAAATGAGTCGAAATCATATGGGAAAAGCGATTCCACTTCTTTGAGAAAGCAACCCTATAAAAATAAAAAAACTCATACGACTACTGAGTCACTAACTCACTAGCCGGTCAACATTGGCACGTAAATCTGCCTTTCGTTTGAAACATGGATGAATTCCTCCACAAATATTATTGTTCTTTTGTAATATATTTTTTTGTGGTGAGATTGTTTACTTAATCACATAATACTGAAATCTTCTTTAATGCCAATGAGTTTACAGTATTTTGATTTTAAATCCAGATATTTGTATTTACAATTACAAAGTTTGACGTTTCAATACGAGTGCCGTCAGGGTTGGCAATTGTCTGAAATATTGTTTCGGATTTTATTTAGCAGAAAATAAGAGATTATGTTATCTTCTTTAACAAGGAACTAAGTGTGAATTAATATGTGGAGTAAAATGAAGATATATTTCTAGTCCTAGGCATCTCTTCTATTATTAAACTTGTCATCAAAAAGAAAAACCAGCTAGATAGGCTTAAGCAGATAGAAACACTTACGTAAAAATGTAAACAAATGTTATTTTGTCATGAAATTTCACATATATCATACTATGAAACTATCTAATTACTTTTTATGTCTTTTCAATCTTAATTAATATGTAATATTAAGCTTTTGGGAGTTGAAATGTTTTTCAATGCGTAATAATTGTTTATGCAGTGTGTACTTATATTAAATATAATATTGTGTTAACGAAGAAATTATCGTCATTGGGAAAATGAATTTTTAAATAAATCCTTGGGAAATATATAAATTTTATGAAAGAATAAAGAAATAAAACTGTATTTTACGCCATATATCAATAAATGATAAAACTATCAAATTTTAAAAGGTTTTTTAAATTGAATTTTCAATAGCAGTTTTCATGGAAATTTTTGTGCATAACATTCATTACATAAATTTCATTTTGCTTTGTGATAAGATGAATATCAAAAATGTTTTATACTGAAAGCTGGTATTCCTTATTAATTAATTTTTTACTACAAAATTATCTTTAATATTTATTATAAGGAATAAATATTTTCATTTCTGCTTTTTAATATTAATTTCCACCTCTAGCATCTTTTAGCAAGGGAATTATTTGCATTTACTTTTTAATTATTTTGAGCTACATGTTAGCAGTTTCTAAAATTTAACAGTACTCATTGATTCTCTTTCCTTACTTTATATTTATTATTTGAGTTATTCTTATTTGATTTCACATATGAATTTTCTTTACATATTTTACTGTTTGTTTAAATATGACTATAGTTTTTAGATAAACTACTGTACTAATTAATCAAATTATGCATGAGCATTAAGTTAAACTAATAGCAATATAATATGAGCTTAATGTGCGTGTTATTAATATTTTCTTTCAATAAATATATTATTAACATTTATTATAATATTTGTAACATCAATCCTTATATCATATATTTATTATTAGATATTATATATGAGTATATTATCATGTATAATATTATATTATCAACATTTTGATACTGTTGCTTGTAATACTCATTGTTAATTTCAAAATGTCTAATTCAGTGGAATTTTATGGTTGAGATTTCTTATAATTTAATTTATTATTGGTGAAATTTGTTATGTTTAGATTGCAAAATAATTTTTATATTTACTAAATCTTATTATTAGAAGTTTCATATCCTACAATTAAACTGAAAAGGTTACTTTTGCATATATAGTTCTGTTATTTTTGACAACATACATTCAATTTATAATACTTTACTATAATGTTTAATATTTTTTCGAATTAAATTTAAATAACTTGATATTTTAGTAATTCAAGTAATAAGTGATATTTTAATTGAAAATAGTCATTTTATGAGGTGTTAGCAATGAATGATAGAATTTTTTTTTATTTAAATTAATATCAAACAAAAGTTTTCAATTATTGAAAACAATTAGAATAAATATAAAATTTTTTAATGAAATTTCACTATTTTTTGAAATACTTCAATTTTGCCTTATAAAATTAGGGAAGCATTTAAGTTTAAATGTATAAATAGGAATGTCTTATGCCTATAAAAATATTGAAATAATTTACTTTCATATTCAAGCATTTTTTACTATGCGAAAGCCAAATTATTCTAAAAAATACATAAATTATTGAATTGTCATATAAATCATAAAAAAATATTGAAGATAAATTAATTTTCATATTTATTGCTAAATATTTTGTTTGCTATTTTTCAGTTATTAAAAACTAATTGCATAGGAAAAGAATTCAATATAATTTTTCATTTAATCCAATTATTATCTCCAAAATATTGGATAAATATCCTTTATGTCATTGAGATTAAGAGCATGTTTAAAAATTATATTAATATTAAAATTTAGCACATTTTTAATAAGAGGAATCCTTCAGAAATTTATGTATATATATTTTTTTTTCTCAATTTTTTAATTAACACAAATCTTAGTGGTTAATTAGACATCAAGATAATGAATATTTATAGGATTTTAAAATTTTGGCCTAAATATATGCAATTTATAGTGTATCTTTAAGAAAACAATTTGTTTAAAGCTTAAGGTCAGCAAATTATTTATTTTATAATTTTATTTAAATTATTGGCATGAACTAATATTTTGCTTATTACTACAATTAGTGTATAATTTATAGTATTTATTTTTTTGAACAAATTTTAAATATAGAAACATTACCTAAATATTAATATCTTGACAAATATGAGAATTAAAAATTTTCATAATGAAACTAATGCAAAAATTTACAATGTTTTAATAGTACATGTCTGCATTTATTTTCTCTATAGTTCAACTTATAAACTACTCTTTTAAAGTGCAATCAGTAATTATTATAGATAACCCATTCTTTTAAAACTAGTTTGAAATTCAAATGATCATGATATCTAAAAAATTGAGGTGAAGTTGAGTATTAAACTATATATTGGGAACTTGATACTAAATGATCAAAATGTCTAAAAGCATAATTTAATGATGGGTAGTGGCTTTTGTTTTTGTTAATGATATTAATAGTAAAAGTTTCTGATGTAATGTTTTGTTCAGTTGTAAATTTTATCACTTTATTCATATTCTAAGAATTTCACAAAGTGTTTTAAATTAAAATAATTTAAAATTTTTGTATTATCTGAAATGTAAAATTTTTTGATTCTTTAAATAATGGAACCTAAAGGAATAATTCAAACTAATTCCCAATTCTGTGTTTTAATATCATAGGTAGGAAGTTAGATGTCTTATTGTTATCATTTTTGGGTTTGTTTATGAAATACTGCTATAATTTTATTTCAATGCTTTTTGAGTGAAAAAAATATCCTTTCAGTCATATTTCTTTGTCAATAATCTCTTAACAATATAAAATGTATGATTTATGTTAATTAATTTATATTTATATATATCAGTTTATTTTATTTAACTTATAGAAACTATATATTTTATTCCATATTGTTTCATTTTAAGTAAATTAATCTAAAAGATCCTATATTGTTGCATTTTGAAATTAACTTTTCATTTTATAAATATTTATTCAGAATTAATCAACTGCTCTACATATATTTTTTTCTAGTAGTAAAAAATTTTTTGCTTGTTATTTATCAATAAAATTATGATTACAAATGTAATTTTCATCATATGAATTTAGTGATTTCATTTCCATTTGGTTATTTGCTCAAAATTTAGGCTTCAAAACCATTTCATTTCTGTTATTCATGCCAAAATACATTTAATTATTTTGTAATAGTTTTTTATGTTTTCTGAATACTTAATATTTAGTTTTAAAGTATCCTGTTTTCCTCTTGCAATCTAGTCACATTGTTCAAGTTTTTTTTACCTCCACTTGACCACTTTTATATTTATATGTATCATTGATTATTATTTCAAGTTAACATAAATTTTCATAGTATATGGAAATTAACCTTGTTTTTCTTTGCTAGGTATCAATAATCATTTTATCTAAATCTAATAAATTAGTTTGTTTCAATTGATCAACAAATATTAATGTCTTGTTCTTTTATTTTTACTATATAGTTATCTCTGGAAACCACAAAAAACAGATTCTTCATGAGAGAATTCTAATGACTTCTTAATTTAGTCCTCTCTAACAAATACGCGAGTCTAAATCCTCCTGGGAAAATAATTTCTGTTTTCTTTTACATTTTAAATGGCTTTAGGTTTTCCATTTGTTTTCATAATTTGATAGTATAAGTATCTGGCTCTAATTTAATTTTTTGTTTTTGGAAAAAAGTATGACAGTTTTAATGATTTACCATGAACCATCTCTGCAATGTTATAGTTAGTATCATTCATGAATACCAAGGAGTATAGTTGGTTAAGTTTTGCTCCATTTGATAGAATTATGAGTTCTAATAGTTGCTTTTAATGTTCTGTATTGTCTTTCAAATTTTCCTTTACTCTTGATCGTATGATGTTGATTATATTTAATTCCTCAAATAATTGCTAACTTTTGAAAAGTTCTGATCTGAATTAAACTCCCCTGTTTTCGATAACACTATATTGAATTTTAAAGCGATAAATCCAATTTGCATAAAATGCTTTTTTGCCTATTTCTGTGGTTGTATTTTCTAATGGTATCCAGCATGTAAAGCAATCAATACATGTTAAGCAATATTTATTCCCTTTTAAATGTTTTCTCAGTATCATTAAATTCTAATGTTGCACTAATCTATATTCAGGTGTCAAAATGTTACAGCACAGGTTATTTTTACAAAAAACTGAATTCTTACAGTAGATTTATATGACATTATTTTTATTTTTAATGCACTTTTTACTTTTCAATTAATTCCTTTTTTGACATTTTTTTGTTTTTGATATTGTTTTGTTATTTCAACTTACATAAAATTGAAGAAGCAGATTATATAACATTTAAAGGTTACACTATTTACACATATACATTTCTATCTGTATACATATGCAAAATTATGATCATATTCTGGTAAATAGATTGCATATAACACTAATTTATGCTTTGGTGATGTGATTTAATCATTTTACGAGTATTATATTTTTAACATATTTAAAAAAAAACAATGTGAATAAAAATGATCTTGCTGCTTATATAATTTCAATTTATATATTTGTTAAGTGTTCAAATAAATTTTTTTGTTAATTTTTTAGGAATTTACAAAATGTTTTATACTGAGGATACAATGTGTGTTATCTTTGGCTTTTGTTTCGGACAAATTTGGTTTGAGCCTTTTGACACATTTTTATTTTTAGTTTTTGTATCTTTTATTACTGTCTCCCAAATGAAGAAAAAAATTCTACTTAAAATTTTATAATTTCTAATTATACAACAAAGCATAAACATTTGTAGAAACAAAACTTAAAAAATATGATTCTCTTTTAATATGCTGATGAATAAAACAAATTTGTTTCATATATATATTTTTATTTTGAGCATAAAATCTATCCTTGTTTGATTTATGTACAACTCGAGGTGTTACATAAGAATTGTGTGATGCTACACATTATATAAAATTTTATTTTATGTATTTAAAATATTTTTATTGTCATTGGTTTAAAGTATAATTTTATGATAAATAACAGCTTTATTTTTTCCAAATAGTATTTGTGTCAACAATTTTTTTTAAATACCCAATTGTTAGATTTGAATTTATTTTTACTTAGTCTTTCTTAAGTCATAATGAAAACTTAAAATTTAGACAGTTTACACTTATAGCATTTTTAAATAAACATAAAGTTAACTATAAAAATATTTTACTTTGAATTTTTATGATTATTTCGAATCAGTTTTAATCTATTTTAAAATTTTATTTATGCTGAAAATTTGGTTTGGTTAAATTATGTATGCATGCTTAATGTAATAGTTTCATATTGATTTTCATATCATTTTGTAAAAAAAACCCCTCTAGAGACTATATATATATCCCTATTACATGTTTAATTACAAAGTCTAAAATTAACCTAGAAATTTCTGGTGCATTATTGCTCTGTTTTGCTTTTATAAAAGAATAATTGAACAAAAGTTTAAAAAAAGATAAGGTGAAATTTTAGTTTAAAGGGAAATTTTACATTAGAATTACTACTGATCATTAATTGTGTTGGCATTCTTTTTTACATGGTACAAAAATTTTTAATCATAAAATATATAGTGGGAAGTATTAATTTCTTATAATTTCAACAAAATTTCAATTTGTTTATTAATACCTCAACTCATTAATTTTATTGTATACCTTTCCTTAAAATTTAGTACATTAATCTTATTTTTATAACCTTAAAATAATTAGATTTATTTAGTTTTTAATGAGATTTATAAATAGATTTAATTTGCATTGTTTTCTTTTTCCAGTAAATACTCACATGTTGATCTTGAAAAGAGCACATTTCGACAGCTGTTTTTAAGAGTTGGTGAAATTTGTGTAAAATATAGATATGACAATTGTTATGCGTGGTGGACAAATTGGTGGTGGTGATTCACCTCAAGAAAATATTCCAATGCAACCTCCAAGAAATAATCCAGCAACTAGTCCAAATGTAGTAAGTTTGTTATCTGCTTTGATTTGTTTATGCTTCTGCTATAAGACAAAAAAATTCAATATAGAGTTTTCTATTTTTTATATAAATTTACCTAATTATTTTGTTACTATGCTAGAAAATTTTTAATTTCATAAATTTTCTCAAATGTGAAATATTTTTGGTCTAATTTTGATACAGCTATAACGAATTATAGTTTTGGTGAATGTGTTGATGGTTATATAATTCTGAAATTATTATACATTTTATCCATTTGCAAATGTACCCTTCCTTGCAAAGTACCATGCAGTGAAATTGGGTATACTCATTTATGGCAATTTTTTTAAATAATTGCACAAAAAATAACTTCATATTTTATTTGGAACCCTACGGATTTTTATACATTTCCTGAATTCTTATTTTTCAAGCAAATTTTGTTAAAACCAAATCTTTTATGAGTTATAAGAGCAATTTAATATGAATTGAATGTAATTTCTATATATCAAGACCATTTTATTTACTGAGAGACATTAAGTGTCAAATTTTCACATGTAATTTCACTAATAAGTTTAATCAGAATCTGTCCTTGCCAAGAAATACTACACTGGCATTGACTACTGAGAAATATGTATTCCATTCCATAAAGAACACCTTTAATTTTAAACTACTTTTCTCTAACTTTTAAGTACATTTTCTGTATGTGTTCCCCCCCCCCCTTCATTATGATGAAATCAAAAATCTTTGAACAAAGTTCTCTTTAAAATCATGAATTTGAAAGATTTTCCCTAATTTTTTTAATTGATGTAACTGAAGAAATAAATGATATCATGAATAATATTTGTGACAGAAATGTTTGAAAGAGTAAATTTCATAAACTGGATGGATTGTATTCAATGCATGTGTGCACGAGAGACTTTATAATTTCAAGGAAAATGATGGTATTTTGTGTATGAATGCTTTTCTGGCTAGAATGAAATCAAGATTTGGGTATTTTTACATTTTCCCATCATTTTAAATCATTATTTTGCAATAACAAACAATTCTAGTGATTCACATTTGTTTCCTTGAAATAATGTCATCTAGTATTTCTTTTAGTTGTAAGTATGGTCCTTACCAAATAGGATAAAGAGCTAATTTCAAATGCTATTTATTCAATTTGCAAATGAAAATAAAAAGTACTGGTACTGGAGGTTCATATTTTAGTGCAAGGAAATGAAATCATTATTAGCATTTCTGCGAATAAATGTTCTTTACTTAAAATGAAGTAATGCATTGTGAAAAGGAATGTTATAAATTGGGTTCTAAAAAATTGTCTGGTTGGGTTAGTTATAAAAGAAAACTGCATACGCTTATGGACTTAGCAGTGGGCAAAAATAGATGAAAATGAAAACTTTAAAGCAATTTTGAATTGATGTGGTAAATTTATCGGGGGAAATAATTGTTGTATTACAGAAAAAAATCTAGAAAAGGTCTATGAAAAATTTATACAATGCATCGATAGTTACCAGAAGTATATTAATCTGTGAATTCAAAAAGAAAAAAATAAATACTGTCACATTTTGAAAATTTGAATAAAATTTCAGTAAAATGTAATAAGATAAAAAATAAAATGAAGCTCAGAAATGTTTCACAAAAAATATTTTTATATGAAAACAATACAGTGAAATGAGATTTCCATAATGTGTCACGGAAATCTCACTTCAATATTTAAAAGGGAAATAATACCAAAATACAATTTACATTATGATATTTTCATTCATGTTCATAAAAAAGAATAGATAAATAAAAGTGGTCTGCAGTTCAAAGTAAGAAATGTTTGGAGAAAAAGTACTCTAGGATTCTTTAAAAAAATCCAAAAAGTCCTATAGTTTAAGTCATATTCAGACCAATAATATAATGTGTTAAAATTGATAAGAATATATTACAAATGCATGAAAGTTGTTCTAGGCAGATAAAATCTCATTTTATAGATGTGTGTATTAAGATCCAATCAAAATGAAATTTTAATTAAGTGAAGTAAATGAATGTTTGAATATGAAAAAAACAAAGAAGTTCAAATGTACCATGCCAATCTGAAAATAGTGTGCGAATGGTTAATAAAAATATAAAATTTATTAAACTATTTATAATTCAAGCCTTAAAAATTAATATATCTTATAGTGCATATGAAATAAAGGTAATTATTTATGGATCTAAATGAAGTGATAGTAAATATATAGCAGAGCTTTTATGATATTCCTGAAGATAAACGAAATATACTTTCCATTTATCCTGCAAATGATATTTTTTTTTTAAAGTTAATTTAAGAATGATATAATCATTAATTACACTCTGCATTCAGCAATTTTACTTTTCATATAATCTTTTTCTTATTTTCAAATCTTATTTTTTAAAATTTGGATATTTTAATCCTATGTTTTATGTATTTGAAAATACACATTAACTGATGAAATATTCAGTTTACTCCTTTATATTTGATTGGCGCAGCATGTCCTTTCTTGGACCCTGCGCCATAAAACCCAACCGACCTTTAGATTTGAACCATTGCAAACTGGAAGTCCAAAGTAAAAGTCTGTTTTTCCATTACAATTTAAAAATATTATATAATTGTTTGTAGCATGCTTAGCAAAAGGTAAAGGGAAAAGATTCCTTATTATTTTCTTGATTAGTTTAGTTTTTCTAAACTAAAATTAAACTTAGTGGCATAACTGCCACCATTAGGACAATTCCTGCAGTCCCCATATCTGTTTTTTCTTATCAAGAGACCCAAGGAGCAAAGCATATGTCCTGGTTAAGTGGTCATTCTAAAACCTCTAGTATTTAGTTCCCAAGCAAATTAGTACTCAGTCGACCAAATGCAGTGAAGAAAGGTTGAATTAACCTTGCTCAAGCTGAGGATTGAACCTGTGACCTATGCCTTGGAAGTGCAAAAAACTACCTCACCCATTATTCTTTTAATTTTTATACACATGTGTTATACCATTCAGGTTATAGTACATAGACATTCCCAATGAATACTACTGTGTATTTTTATATTTGTTTTTGTCTTCTCAGAATTATTTTTTAGAATTATGCTTTCTGAATCTTTTTCTTAGCATTAGAGACAGATTAAAATATATACTGTTAAATAATTTTATTATATAAGTGGGAATTTTCCCTGTAAATGTTTCTTTTTCTTATATATATATATATATATATATATATATATATATATATATATATATACACATTAAGGAATTGGGGAAATATAACAGATTTTATTGCATATTAAAATCAGTAAAATATTTCTGCTGAAAAAATAATGTGTATATTCTAAACTTGTAATTTTTTCTTGGCAATGAGTGATTATTAAATCAGTAAAATATAGTTGTATGAAGAGGAATATAACTTCATTGCAAAGGTCATTGTGTGTCTGGTATTGAAAATGTATAAAATGCTGAAAATTGTGCAAATTATGTTACATGGTTAGTCAAAAGAGGTGTTTGCAACTATAATTTCTGTCAACAGTTCTAATAAAATGTTTTATACATGACTTGATGACATATATTTGAAGCGAATTTTTAGAAAACATTTTAAAAATATGAATTTAAGAAATGAGATGCAATTCTTGCTATTAATATCTCAAAGCTTAAGTGCTCAACAGCTTATATTTCTTTTAGTTAACTGAAAGTGATGGTAGTGGAGATCAAGATGAAACTAGTGACTTACCAGAAGGACAAGAGCCAGATTTCCCTCTTGCTGAATTGAGTCGTTTAGATGAGATGATTAATAGACCACGATGGGTTGTTCCTGTCTTACCTAAAGGTGAATTAGAAGTTCTCTTAGATGCAGCTATCAATTTAAGTAAATTAGGTAAGATATTTTTTTTATATTATTTAAACTGCAATAAATTTTATTTTACTTAGTTTTTCCTAATAAATAACCAATTGCGTATATTATACTGTTTACTTTCAATCACCTATATATTTTTTCTCTACTAGAATAATATAATACAAAAAATGTGGTTTTTTCCTTAATTGATTTTTGTTTACTTTTTAATTCTTTTGCTTATTGTGCTTATTATATGAAAATCATTTAAACTTAAAATTGAAAGTAGTAATTTATGTAAGCATAATCATTTATAAAAATATGATATTGAGATATTTAATTTTTTTAATTTTCCCAGTTTGTTTCCATTTTTGACAATTTTTCTAACCATTGTACAGTGAATATTCACACATTTTTATAATGATTTTAATTTAGTCCACAAAATTAAATATAAATTTAAAAGTAAAAATGTAATTTGCATGAAATTGTCATATTACTTGATTATTGTCTGCTTCATTATAAATGTGCTTTGCTTTAAAATGTTGCTAAAAAATAAACAATGGATCAAAGGTTATATTTTGTTTATTGGAAGCAAAATACTCATTCAGCTGTTAAAAAAAAATCTGAAAATCATGGTTTTAATAATATTTGATCTAATTAATATAAAAGGGAGAAATGTCAAACTTTATATTTGATTGGAAAAAAAGTGAAAAAGGTATACCCAATAAAGATTCATACACCGCTTATTAAATTTTAAATGGCATCTCATGTTTTAAAGAAAAATTCTACCACCCAAAGAATTATTTCAAAATCTTTAAATACCTCTATTGAAACTGTGAACAAAATTATAAAATCCAATTTTTTAAGTTAATCAAAGTTTCTCATTTATAATTATTTCCAAAAGAGAAATGATAGAGAAATTTTATACAGAATATCTTTTGACAAGGATACTTTCAATTTCATAATATTTACAAATAAAAAAAATTTTTGACAAAAAATTAATTTAGTTAAAGAAAAGTTTAAGTCAATAGATATAATTTAATTTTTTGGTTTAATCAATCAAAAAATTTTAGTATTGAAAATTTTAATTATTTAAATATGCTGATATTATCTAATTTGAAGATTTTTATTTACTTTTATCAATGTATGATATTGTTAATAAATGTTGATTAACAATTATGAATTTTATTGTTTTTATTTTCATTTTAATGCAAAGGTAAAAAAATAATTATCAAATTATTAAATAAAATTCTATAAAGGCATTTTAAAAATTGAATTTGCTTATAAGATTTCATGTTATATTTTTATTGATATATGTTAAATGATTTAAATAGTAAAAATTATTCTCATCTTACTATTCTCATTCTGATGTATTTTATCTTTAAAAATAAGTTTTATTGAATTGCTAATTTTTCTTTCAAGTATTTTGTCACCCTTATGTAATTAGTTGAAATTTATTTATTTTAAATTTCCAAATTTAACATAAATCAAAATGCATTTTCATACTTTTATGATTTGATATAATTGAAATTGAATATTGACATTGTGTATTTCATTGTATTTTCTTTTATTATTAAAATGCCTGAAATATCAGGAGAAAAAAAGCAAAAACTGTTTTTTTTTTTGTATTAGATTTTGGAATATACTATTCATGATTTTTAATACTTTTCTAATATTTTTAAATATTCATTTTATTAAAGTTTGTATTTTGAAAATTATTTTTAAAGGTTTAAAAAGTTTTTATTTAAATATTTAGGAATAGATCATCGTAGTGAAGCTTGTCAGCGTTTTTACAGAGATGGTTTGACAATATCTTTTACAAAAATTCTCACAGATGAAGCAGTCAGTGGATGGAAATTTGAAATTCATGTAAATTTTATGGAATTTTTATTTGTATTATATTTCTTCATTTTAACATTGAATAATTGAATTTAATTAAATGTTTTTTTTCTATAGAGATGTATAATGAAAAATTGTGAACATTTAGTAGAACTTTGTGTACTAAAACTCAAACAAGATTGTCTACCATTACTTGATTTATTAGCAATGGTGCTTAATCCAAATAGCAAGTATGACTATTTTCCTACATATTTGTAACATTAAAATTTTAACTTTATTTTTTCTTGTATTTAGCACAATAATTTTTTTTTTTTTTTTCAGATTTCATACTTTTAATGGTACAAGGCCATCAGAAACAGTTCCTACTGGATCACAGATACCTGATGAAGAAGTGTTTGCCCGACCAGCTGATCTCAGGACACCTAAGGTTTTCATTACTATATTTGGTTTTTAGATATTAGAATATCGCCTACTTCATGAAAATTGTAATATATATATTTCATTTAGACGAAATATAATAATTATGGGTGTATTTATGTTATATAAATACATATGTATGTGTCTATATATAATTTATATGACTTTGAGTTATTTCTTAATGTAAATTAGTTTAAGTAATGATTTTAATTTCATATGAAACCAAAATAACTTTTTGTGTAGTAAAAGTTTTGGTAAACTTTGTAAGCAATTTAATTACATTTATTGTATTTTTAATGAAGATTTTGCAAATCTGCATGTATTCTGAAGTATCAGTTTTGCATTCATTCAAAGGATGAATTTTATTAGCTTTATTAAGAATTATAAGTAAACTTTAGCTTAGTTAAATGATATATTTATAATTCTTTTGTTAGACATAAATAATGTTTCTTCCAAAATAAGGAGAAAAAAGGAATATTAGGAGTCAGGTGCTTATGTACTTAAAAATTTATCACAATTAAGTGTGTATATGATTCTTTTTTAAGTGAATAATTTACAAAATTTGTGTGTTTCCATAAATAATAAAATGTTAAATTGATATTTCTTTTACAAGGAAAATATTTTTCCTATATTTTTATGCACATTCTATATAATAAAATCCTTATTCTACTTTCCCACTGAATTGTGTTGAACCAAGTTGGTATTGAGGATAACTTAATTTGATCATTGAGAATTGAAATGAGCCATAAGTTTGGTATGGCAAGATGTTAGCCTCTGACTAACTTAAAATAAAAGTTATGTTTTGTGCATAAATTTTGATTGGAGCATTTGTAGTTTATTCAAACCATGATTCAGTGTAAAGTTGCTTATGTTGTAATGTAATTAATTTAAACGGATTAAAATTCTTCTAACTTAAAGATAACAGTTGAAAACTCTTCTGAGTTTCAAAACGAACTTTAACGTTCTTTATCTATTATTAAAACTGCCATCTATGTGTAATTACTTAAATTACACAAAATGTATTTACAATATTGAATATCACTTCTTCTGTATTTTCATAATTTTACAAATTGTATTTATTAATTTTTTTATTTTTGCAAAAGTATTATATGCTTATTGCAATCATAAGTGTACTTACTTTTCTCAATATACAAATGATCAGACATGCATTGGAACACGAGTAAAATGAGTTCTGATTTTGATATTTTTATAACTTAGTAACGAAAGAAAATTTTCAAGCACTCAAGACTTCATATGATTTGCTCTCAGTGAATCTGTATATGGAACCTCATTTCATGGCTTAAATCAGCATTTTAAATAAAACAAATCAAACAAATATCTTAAAAAAAATAAGTAAAATTTTTGAAAATTAATAATTTTTCCAAAGAGGTAGGTACACAAATGGAAGCTAAAGCCTTACAAAAAGTGTTAGTTTGGCCTGTTAATACTGTACTAAAATATTTTGAAAGCACAACATTGAGAAATATCAATAATCAATCTGACTGCAATGTTACGTTCTTTTAATTAGTAACTAAATGTTACTCTTAAAATTTCTATGCATCTGTAAAATTAAACTGATAATTTGTATCCGCAAATGATGCTTGTTGCTATGAGGAAATAGTTTCCACTCGAAATTTAGCAGTATTTTATTACAAACTAGTAATTACTAATCGTACTGAAGTATGTAACACAATTTCTAAAAAATGACTTTACAAGTGCTTGAAAGTTATATCGTAACTTTATGTAAACAAATATGTATTCTATTTAATGTAAACAAATATGTATTCTATTTAATTTGAAAATATGTACTAAATTTAATATGTACTAAATTAAATATGTACTAAATTTAATATGTAACAAATATGTACTAAATTTAATGTAAACAAATATGTATTCTATTTAATTACTATATATTAATTTGAAAATGTTTTTAAATGTAGAGATAAAGTAATTCTTCAGGGGTACAGTTTAAGCAAAAAAAAATTTCTCGGAATGAGGAATTTGTGTCACTAAGCATAAATTAAGAAATAATTAAAACAATTTTTCCTGATGTTATTTTTGTACCATTTAAAATAATCTCATAAATTATTTATGTGGTTATCTACTTATAATAAAATACAATGTCTTATACAGTATATTGAAGCTATTGTTTAATAATTTTTTCTCTTTAATTTGAAAATATATGAAAAGAATTTTTTATCTTAAGGAATAAAATTTAAAATGAAAATGGAAAAATCTCATTTAAAAAAATCAAGACAAATATGCTATGTGTCAGAATTGCAGAAATATCACTCTCTTTGAAAATGAATCTTAACCATCACAAATCAATTGATTTGTTATGTGAGTATATTCATCTTTCAAATAATATTCTTTTGCCATGATAATCAAAAGCAAAGGTTTTTTGATTAAGGGAATACACATTAGATTTTCAAAAGCAATCAGAATTGACTAACATTCTTAAATAGCACTGTAACACTCTGCATAGTTGTGAGAAAATTAAAGTCTTCAGACAGGTACCAAAAAAGTAAATGGTTATATCACATGGAAGTTAGATACCAAATTATGTTTATTTTACACTTTCCATTTAATGAGTAATATATCAGAAAAGTAGGAATATGTAAAAAACAGTCAAAATCCTAAAGCTACATTCAATTTAATGAAGTTCATCTAGTGACCACTGAAAACCATCCTGGCTTAAAATGGAAACATATATTGCCTGTCCTCTGAGCTCTTTCTTCTGTAATGTTATCTTTTTACCTATGAGAAACATCTTTAAGAAATGTATGTATAAATTACATATTCTAAAAGGATTAACAAGATATTTACATTTTACAAAAATATAATTAGATTAACTTGCATTTTATTATATTTAATTTTTTTATAAAGCTTTCTTTGGTTTCATTACAACGTATCTTTCTTCATTTTAGGGTTGGCTTGTTGATTTAATAAATAGGTTTGGTAATCAAGGAGGATTTAATCTTTTCTTAGAGCGTTTTCGTAGCCATGCTACAATATCAGTACCAGTTATAGCTGCTCTGATCAGGTATTTTTGTCTTTGTTATCTGCTCTGTGTTTGAATCTACAGTATGAGAAATTCAGTTTACTTAAGTGAAATATAGACAAATTATCTTTAACTGCATTTCTAATATGTATTATTTAAAATGATTCTTAAATTGTCTAATTTGTTTTTATTTTAAAATTTTATGTTTGAGATTTTTTTGATCAAATAAAAAAATTTAGAACATTTTAAATGATAAATGCATTTTATAAAATTAAAATCAAGAATAGAATAAAAACAAAAATCAGTTAGTATTATAAAAATTAAAGTCACATTGCTTATATTTTATCAGAAAAATAATTTTGTACATTTGCTTAAAATAAATTATTAGCAAAATTTTTCTAGTTTTAGTTATTCAATACTTGATGTATATATTTGATTTATTTCTTAAGAGTAAATTGTGTCACATTTATTGGTCTAATTGATGAAATCTGTGAATAAATGTCTAATTATTTATGATTCTATTCAATATTTCTTTAATTTTTCATTTTAGATCTCTAAATGCTCATGTTATTTTCTCAGAAATGTCTTCCCAATTGTAATTTAAAATAAATGTTTTCTTTAATGAATTTCTAAAAAATTGTTAAAATAAATTTAAAATGTAATAAGTAATGCAGTGATTTAAACGATGTATTCCATAAGCTTTTATTTTTGATTGAGTAATTCTTTGTCAGTTTACGATTCATCTCATAAGGCCTGTTAATTTTTTTGGATTTTTTTATGATTTGTTAACAATTGGCGTATTCTGTTGTTAATGGGAAAGTTCTAAAATATTTGTATGTTTTGCTATTTTTTAACCGTTTTCTAGATTTACATATTTAGCACAATACATTTATGTGCCATGCCATACACATCAAAAATTATTTATTAACAGCTTTTATTTATAGATAAATAGCTATCTTACTTCAAATATTTTAATAATTTTGATATTAAATATCTTTAAATATATTATGAGATACATCAATTTTATATAATTTCCAAGCATCTGAGTTGACTACTTACATATCTTTTTAAAAATTAAATAAAGAACATACTTTTAATAATTTTTTTAAAAGGAAGACTGCATTTTCTCTACATTGTAGTTAAATTGCTAAATTTTAATTCTGTGAATAATTCTTTTTTCTGGACCAAAAGAAATGTTTGTGTAGTTAGAAATGTCTATATTGATAAAGGAACTATTACTACAAATAGTAATTTGCATACAGTAATTATTTCATTGTTTTTTATTCATTCAAATCATATTTAGTAAATTTCTGAAAGCGCTTGGAAATGCTGACTCAAATTTTAAAACAATAAATTGTTGTGATGTAAGTTAGCAACATAGTTGATTACTTATGAATTAATTTTTTATCTATAACTATTAAATTGAAATCATTATATTATCAAAAAGTATCAATAAAAAATTATTAAACAGTGAAAAATTTAAAAAATACTAAAAACATTTTACAAAAAAAAAAAAAAAAAAAAAAAGTTTTTAAATGGTTCCTAAAAATGGTGAAACGAAATTTGATCAGTTTTCATGAATATTATATATATACATATTTGCTGTATATAAGAATTCATCAAAAATATAATTGAGATCTATTTGCAAAAGATAACTGATCAAAACTTAATAAGCAGAAAAATAAGTTAAGAAGTTAACCCTTTCTAGATATCATGTACAAAATAATTATATTTTATGTTTACAATTATGTTATAGGTAAATTATGCTAGTTAATTTATAATAATTTTTATGGAATTTCTCTAATTTTCCCCAAGCTAAATATTACAAAATATTTTTCAGTCTTTAACATGTAAATAAATGCATAAATTACAGTTTATGCGAAATAGTAAAATTACTAATTGGTAAATTTATTTTGCTTACAATTTATTAAAATATACTAATGGCTCAGTTTAATCAAGATTTGTAAAATTATTTGTTGGAAAAAAGTTAAGGATCACTGTGTTTAATAATTTATGTAATCTTATATTTATTTTTAATTATAAATTAATTCAATTAACTTTTATTTATTCATTTGCAAACTTAAAATTCATTTAAGAAACAGCCGAACATATTACCTAACAATAAATGAATTTTGTTTGTAAATTTTTAAAATTAAATTTAGAAAGAAATGAATCGTACTATATTAGAAAAAGTATTATGTAAAATTAGATCATTTGTATGTGTGTAATAAATTTGTTTAAACACTTTAAAAATTGCAAATGTTAAATAGCTGATTTGTGTATTCTGACTTTTTAAAACTTCATAAATGTTAAAAATGTTTTATATTTATTAAAGTTCATTTTCTTAATCAAGAATAATAATTTATAATAATTATTACAATTAAATTTTATTGACTATTCTATTTGTTACTATAATGTTTAATTTAGTTACTATTTTATTCTCTTATTTTTCTTAGGCCATTTGGAATGTGCCATGATTTACTGACTGTATATACTATTGAGAAATATTTCATGCCTATTGTTGAAATTGTGCCATCCTTTTTGGACAATTTAACTGATGATGAACTAAAGAAAGAAGCAAAGAATGAAACAAAAAATGATGCCTTGTCTGGGATTGTAAAAGCTTTAAAGTGCTTGGCAGCAAAAGTTCCCAATCAAGAAGCCACTGTTAAGAGCTTAGAAACATTTAGGTTAAAGATGATATTAAGGTGAACATGTTAAAAAAAATTATTATTTATTCTTAAACATATGTTATAGACTTTGCACTCATGCATAAAGTTATTTTTTTCTTATATTTATTTGCATGTAGTAGTAAGTTAACTGATTTTTTAATTACCCAAAAAGGCTTGTTTCTAAAGAGCAATTATATTCATTTTATATATAAAAATAGGTATATAGATAATTATGATGAATAAGTATATAATTACTTTCATTTATTGCTTGTTTATTTTATAAGCAATTTATAAATTTTTAGTCTGTTGACTGCTCAAAAATACTACTTTTGGTAGTAATATAATATATATTGTGTTATAATTTTCATAACAAAAAATGATTAAATTTCATTTTCACTTCTAGATTTCCAACACATTCTTCATTTTGAGTTTCAGTTCAACCATTTGTAGTTTTGATTTCCTCTAATGTTGTAATTAATCATAATCTTTTTTTTTAATTCAATTAAATGCACAAAAATACCTAATGTGCAAAAAAATGATATTTTTAAACAAAATTTGTTATATTGTTCCTTACTTCTTGATGTCAAAAGGTTTTTTTTTTTTTTTTTTTTTTTTTTAATTTTTTGAAATCTTACAGCATTTTTTATTGTCTATTTAAAGCTTTCCCAAGTAAGTTATAAATCAAATTAAAAAGTCAATTTTAAGCTCATAGAGTGATCTTATATGATTTGGATTTTTTAAATATATTTTATTGCTAAAAAAAAGTTAAACCATAAGGTTGCTCTGTGAGTTTAAAAATTAATTTTATTCAATTGAATTCAATTAGTATATTTAATTCAAATTGTTAGTTAGCTTTATTATTTCATCGTTTAAACAAAATTTCAGTTTATAAAGACATTAGAATCCTTACAACCCAAAGTATATGATTTCTTTAAAAAAGTTACCTTTTATTTTTATACAATACTTATTTTCCATTAACTTGTAAATGTTTAGGCTGATAAAGGCATTTTCTTCCATTTCATTTGAGACTACTTTGGAAAAGAATGAAGTTAATATCTAAAATAATCACACTTTTCAGTTAATTTGTTACCAGAAATTAAAATTTAATTTTAGAGGCAAAAAGGTTGTACATGGATCAACTATAGTTGCCTGAACTACGCTTTGTCTTAGTTGTAATTTTTTTTATTGATGACACATATTTCAATATTTATTCTTATCTTAATCATTTCATTCATTTAGAAAATGCAAATACTTTAAATACTTCTCTGAATACAATATACATAAAAAATTTTAATTTTAAATTTTTTTGAGATCAATTTTACAATAATTAATATTTTTTGTAAGATGAAATAATCGTAATTTTTCGTATGTAAATATGTAATTTATCTAATTTATTTAAATATTTATAGATCTATTATTAAAATAAGATTTCATGTATTGTATTTATAACATTTAAATTTGTCTTGATTTTATTAAAATTGTATTTTTACATTATTAACTGTTAATTTTTTTAATATAAAGTGAAGATATGAAATTATTTTAAAAAATTCTACAGTGCAGTTTTTTCCCCTTCTTGAAAATAATTAAATATGTGTACATGCATCCATTTGTATTTGTGTGCATTGATACACTTATATAATATATACATGCATGACATTCAAATATTTAATAAAAATATATCATTTTACTAGTTCTTGCTATGAAATTTGAATCATTCTTATGAATTTTGAAATAATTTTTAAGAATGATTTAATAATTTGAATAATGAAAATGTATTAAAAAAATTTAACTATAGTATTTTGGTTGATAATTAGTAAAATGCAACACCAAAAACGTGTGAAATTGTTCTTTTTTCTTAATATTTGGAAATGTTAGTATTTTATGAACGAAGATATATGTTAATAAAGTAAGCTTTTAATTTCAAAATAACTTATTCTTTCAAACAATTAAAATGTACATTTTCTTTTTATTCAAAATCGGTTAACATGAAAATTCATAAGATATGTGGGTTTATATTTAAATTTAAGTCTTTTAAGCTAATTAATCAGATTTTGAAGATGTTGAATTGTAAAATAACTGACTTCAAAATCCTTTTAAAAATCTTAAATTACTTTGTATTTAATTGTGTTGTTTAACCAGTTTTTACAAAATATAATCATTGGTATTATCAAAATGTCTTATAGAGTCAAAATTTTTTGATTGCGCATTAAAAGCTGTCACTCAACCTAAACATTATTAAAAGTAAGCTGTGGCAACCAAATATAAAATGATAGGGTGAAAAATGTAAATGTGGCAAAGCTGTATTGTTTTGCACAAGTAAATTTTGATTTATTTTGAGATAAAAATAATGTGTTAAAATTTCAAATTTAAGGACTATGTATTATAAAATAATGTTAAAGGGAAATTATTAGTATTTCGTTTTAAAAGAAATTTTATTTTTCTTCTAACAGAGTTCTTGGTAAGGGATAGATGCCCACCTAGTTGGTTGGTTGGGTTTTGTGGCGCAAGGTCCAAAAAGGACAAGCTGTGCCAAGATGTCCACCTAGAACATGTAAACTTGAACATTGGTTTTCAAACTCAATGTAAAAATAAATGTTTGACCTTTTTTTGATCTTTTGTCTCTAAATCCAAACAATAAAACTCAAAGATTTTTAACTTTAAAAAAAAAAAAAAAAAAAATGAAACTTTTTTTTTTTAATAATCTATTTAATTTCTCATGCAAATGTTAGAAGAAGATTTATATTACTTGAAGTATATGTTGTCATAAAATGGAAGTGATTTCATGGAAAGTATCTTGACTGTCATAGTTATCATAAATTATATCAATGGTATTTCCAATAATATTGTCATCAAACAGTTTTTTACAGGAAAAAATTTATTTCTCTGTACCAATTACTTTTTGTTATTACTCAATTTTTCTTTTTAAATCATCATTGCTTTTTTTTACAGATTATTACAAATATCTTCATTCAATGGGAAAATGAATGCCCTTAATGAAGTAAATAAAGTAATAGCCAGTGTTTCTTACTACACACATAGACATGGACATACTAATCCTGAAGAGGAAGATTGGCTCACTGCTGAAAGAGTTGCAGTTAGTATTTGTTTATATTTAGATGTAATAATTCATAAATAAAAAGTATAATGTTTGAAAATATTTTAAAATTTTCTTAAAAACAATTATTAAATTTTTTTTTGATTCTATAAATATTAATATAAAAAATAAGTAATTGAAAAAATTTTTACAAAATGATTTTTTCATATGTTATATATATATATATATATATATATATATATATATATATATTAGAAAATTATTTCTGTGGAATGCTTCATGCTATATCAAATTATGTAATGGTAATTAGTAAATACCTTTTTAATTTAGCAAAATTCATTGCAAGTCACAATTAACAGAATGTACTTTAAAAAAAGATTTCTTACTTTGAGAACACTATATTAACATTTTTTTAGCAAAATTAAGTTAATTGAATAAATATATTTTTACTGTAAATAATAGTATCATATTTGTGCAATAATAAAATTTTTGAATATATAATAATAACATATTTGCATATCTAATATTTTCCAGTGTAAGGATCACATACTTCTTTTTTTATCATTTCTTTATTTTTGAAATTTAACACGATTTCTTAAATCATTCATAATAAATTTTTCTGTTTAGGAGTGGATAAAAGAAAATAAAGTTCTTCAAATAGTTCTTAGAGACAGCTTACATCAACCCCAGGTATTCATGTTGATATTGTTGCAATTTATTATAAAATATATTATTATATTATTAAAAAATGTGTAAAATTGGGCTTAAAAATCTTGATAAGTTGCAACAAATTTTTGACTATTTTAATTTTCTATATTATATTACTAAGAATAAATTTTTTTTTAAATTAAAAAGAATATCCTTTTAAATTTCTGATTTAAATAAGTATTATAATTTTTTAGAAGAAGCCACATCAGATTTATGTGTTTAAAGAATAAAAAGTTTTAAAATGTGGCATTACTACTCATATGGCATTTACATTCATTTTAAAATTATTTTACTTTTGCAAAATTGTTTTGTATTTAAGGAAATCACAATCAATAACATCAGCATTCAAAAATGCTGAAGTTATATCTCCAGATAAAGAAGTTGTATTGCAAGATGTATGTGTGATGATCCTTAGACTTTAAATCTGGATTTGTTAAATCTTCTTAGTTTGGATAGGGAAGAATCGGATTTCGAAGACTTCATATGATGCATGTTTGAGGCATTGCTTTTAGCTAATGCAAAATGTAAATTCTTTCATTCAACTTAATATCGTATTGTTATAATATTCCGTATAGTTCTGTATATCATGAGTATTTCATACATGGACTTTTTAATGAGTAATTATAAATGTAATCATAGGTTATAACATTCCTCCTCTATAAATTATTTGAGTTTTATATATTCATTCTTTTTTGACTGATATGTCATGTATCAAGATTTAACCATTGCATTGCTCATAGCGATGGCATTTTTAATTTAACTTAGTATTACAATTACACTAATGTAGCATTTTTGTGCATTATTAAATTTTTTAAGGCATTTTTAAGTGCTCTGACGTAGTATTTCCTTCAACTACAGTAATAAATTGTTATAAAATTGTTTCCAAAGCAAATTTTGTTTTTTTTTGGAAAAAGCAATTTTATATTTAAAATTTTAAACATATGCAATACTTAGAAAGCTTTCAATAATAAATTGTTATGTGAAAAAATTATTTTGAAATATAATTACATTTTATACACTTAAATATATTCTTGTATATTAATATGCTGCTATTCGAAAAGTTAAATTTATCTGTGCTAGTAAATAAAGTTTAAAACATGTTCTATAAATTCATATTACATAAATTTACAACAATTTAAATAACATTTTATTTTTTATTATGTAAACATATGATTTTACTACAATTTAAATTTATTTAACATTTACTCTAATTTTCATATTTATTATGTTTAATATTTTTTTATAATTATTGCTAGAATTTCTTTCAATGAAAATATCAAAAGGTTCTTACTTGTTGACCTGATGTATTGTAAATACTAGGAAAAGAATGCATTCAGTACTATGGTTTAATTCTGTTTGAATATTAACTGCCAATATAACATATATATTTTTACTTTGAAATGTTTAAATTTTATAAAAGATTCATAATTTTTTATGTATTCCATCAATATAAATTAAATCAATTACTTTAATTTATTTATAATTTTCTTTTAATCAATATTAAGATTATGATCGATGTATTACGTATTTAACTTTGAATTTTACTTTGCTTTAAATGATTCATGCTAAAAGTGATACTAATATTAATGGAAATTAGATTATGCAAAGTGCAAATTTATATATTATATATTGTTTATTAGATAATATGTGTGTAAAAATTTAGTATAAATCTGATTTGATTAAATGTGTTTGTAGTTAATTTCAAATCTAAGTGTAAAGTGCTTTGCTGTTTAAAAAATAAGATTCATATAAATTATTTGCATCATTAATGAATGCCTTTAATAGGGATAGTGATAATTACAGAGAATTTTTTTTAAATATTATGAATATTTGTAAATTTTCATTTATGCTTTTTCGTAAGCTTTTTTCCCCAAGATTTCCATCTAAATAAATAATTATCTGCTATTAATAATTTGTTCAAAATAATTTGTTACTTGTTTTGTATTTCAGTAATTTATGAGCAATATGAAAATAGTTATTCCAAGATAAAAAAAAAAATTGTAGTTTTCATATTGTTAAAATTTATAAAATCAGTAAAATTAAAGAAATTAATTGATATTTAAAATAATAAGTGTTCTGTGAGTTGTTGACCACAATTTTTATTGATTGTATGATAAATAATATCTAATTTCATTAACAAAGAATATCTGTTTCAAATAAATAATTAAAGTTTTATTGACACAAGAAAGTATGGGACTTAAGAGAAATATATTTGTTTTTAAAAATATTCTGAAATCACTCAAGAAATACAAGACTAGAGAATAGATTAGTCCAGAAGAATGAAGGAAAAAAAAGGCCGGAAGTTTAAGTTAAATTATTTCATTTATAAAATATTTGTACATTTAGTTACTTTATATCTTAAATCACCAGTCTTTCAAAAAAGATATAGATTAAAATTTTCATTAACTTAAGAATGGAATGAAATTCTCAGTTGAATTTAGCTGCAATGTGCAAAAAGTGTTCAGAAAATAACTGCCAAATTATATCATATCAAACCATATCAATTAATAAGAAACATAAATTAGTGATAATTTATGTTTCTCAATAGTTTTATAAATTTTTTAACAAGTATTTTTTAAATAATTTTTATTAGAGGGAAGATACTTTCCTTGTGCTATCTAAAATTAGGTTTTTTTTTTTTTTTTCCTGTCATCATTTTTTCAGTTAAACTGCATGCTTTCATTTCGTTTTATTTATGAAACTTTTATAGTGATAATTGTGTTATTGCATAAATTTTTTGTTAAATAAGGCAATGCTCAGTTGTTCAATTTCAAAAATTAGATCTTAATATATTGTAAGCTACAGTCTGATTTTTGATAAGTTGCTCTATTTAAGCATTTTGTTTTCCTTTCTTTTATTTAGTATGTTGAAAAATTAGAAAAAATTCTGAGGTTTGTCATAAAGGAAAAGTCATTAACATTAGAAGATTTAGATGACATATGGGCTGCTCAATCTGGTAAACATGAAGCTATTGTAAAAAATGTTCATGACTTACTTGCCAAGCTTGCATGGGATTTTACACCAGAGCAACTAGATCATTTATTTGAGTGTTTTCAGGTTTGTATTTGCTCTATTTCAAATTTCTTTTTAAAAAAATATGAATAAACTAATTGTTAATTCATATTTAGGCTAGTTGGACAAATGCTAGTAAAAAACAGCGAGAAAAATTGTTAGAACTGATAAGGCGATTGGCTGAAGATGATAAAGATGGTGTTATGGCTCACAAGGTGTGTTAGAAATTGCTGTTATTCATATTAATATTTCATTTCAAAGTAAAAAAATAACACTATTGACTTTTAAATTGTATTCTTTATAAAAAATAAAAATCCAGGAAATATATGTATTCATAGTTTAATTGTTTAATTTTAAACTCTTTATTTGTTATTAAATAGAATAATTAAAATTAAATTGCAATAAAATTGTCTGATTAGTTATTTTACAATTATCTGTAATACCATTCCTATGAGCTACTTGAATTAGTTTGATAATTATATTCTCTATAGAGAATATAATTATAAAACTAATTCAAGTGTTCATGACTTTTCAATTTTGAATTGTTTTTAAAATAAGTTAATTCTATAATTTCATGTGTTGTAAATAGTTGTAGCATTGACATTCTAAAGCTTTGAAATTACTTTCATTGTTAAGTTTCTTTGATGGATAAGTAAAAATATGATAAAAGGAAATCTTTGTTTGCATCATAAGTCAGTTATAATAATAATGTAGCATATATACTTATAAAATTGTAAGTAAATAAAATATTTAAAAATGCTTTTATGTAATGGAAATTTTTGTATAATTCTAATTCTTTAGTATATTTAGCCAAAAGGTTAATGTTCTTGCATTCAGTTCAACAGTTAGTGGGTCAGAATCCTGTCTTGAGCTTGGCTCTTTGTAGTGGCTTTAAACTCACTTTGAACTATAGGTCCCAGTCCAATTAGCCCTTATGTGCAAAAAAAAAAATGACTAATGAGTGACAAACAAACCAAATCTTCAGTATATTTATATTTTATTACCGGAAAGGGAAGTAAAACTAAGTAATATATTAAAATTACATTGGAAACTTTGCTACATGAATGCATAGAAGCTATTCTCTCAAACTTAAGATCCAAAAAAGCAAAAAATTGTCTTCTTCAAATTTATTGGTAGTGTAAGAAACTAATTTGAATTACATTTAGTCTCTGCCTTTGATAATAATTCATGTTTTCTCAAAGTATATAATATGAATTTTTCCTTTGTACTTATAATTCTAATTATATTAAATGAAGCTAATATAAAAAAAAAGTGAAAGAATTTATAAAAATATTCTTAAAGATTTCATAAAAGTTTCAAATTAATTATTTAATTATGAATTCTAATATTGTTGACAACAATCAGAATTTGGAATAGCATGTCTTTTATTTATGATGATACATTTTCAGTGACAGTATTTAAAATAACATACTTCTATACATATGTTGATAGAGACATCCACTCACTTATTATTGTCAAAATAATTAAAACACTTTAGATTTTTAAATAATCTTTTATGAATATGGTATAGGATCATCCTTGACAGGTAATACAGTTTAGATTCACCTAAAAGTTGATTCATACAAGCACTAATTCGTATTTAATTTAATTTTATGCCATTCTTTTTGGAGATACTGTGAAAATTCTAAGAGATATACCAGTTGAGGATATTGATTGTGAATTGAATTTTCTAAAATAGATTATGATGGTTCTATCATGCCGAGGTTGAATGACTGTGGGCCAAAGTTGTTTAATTTTATACTTGTGTTCTTCAAACTGTGATTGGATCTGTACAATATCTTTATAGAAAATTCCTTGTCCTGCAAGAAACAAAGGTTGAATTATATGTTGACCCTGATCAGTTAAGATCTCTCTACACTTCTCTTATCCTTCCTTTCAGGAGTATGATTGGTCCAACAGAAATCTACAAGTGGCTGCTCATATTGTGATAGACTCACTTCCATTTTTTACTGGAAGAAACAATCACAATTTTAACCTTGTGCAGGAGGTCTTTTAGATATGCACTGCCTCCTATATGTTTAAATCCACCATCAATTATGCTAGATCTACCCCCATGTTTTACACTTATAGGGAGACAATCACATCATACACATGTGCAGATGTAGAAGTATTTTGATAATGAGAATGACCCCCTTATTGATTAGGGGGTCATTCTCATTATCAAAAGGTGAGTTCTAATCCAACTTATAACTATATTAGATTATAATCATTGTCATCCAAGTGAAATGATACCTCTGAGGATTGCAGGTCAAGTATTCGAGTGTCTTCAGCTCAATCCTTACCTCTAAATTACATAGATTCTCAATTGACTGCTGCTACTAACTAGGGTAAAGTTCAACATAGGAAAGTATCCTAATGTAATAACAATTTGTGTTGATATCCCTCAAGTGTATATCCATCCTATTGTAATGAAAACTGTGGAAGTTGATTCGTCAGGCTATATTACTTTCTTCCATTTATCATTTAACATGGTTTTTGAGTGTGACCCACTATGAATAATGTTTAGCTTTAATATCTGTGACCAGAGGTCTGGCTTAAAATTCAGTCTTTAAGAAATAAGATCTGAAATGTTCTCCTTCTGCTTATTCATTCTTTTTATACATTTTATTTTTCTCATTATTTTACATTTGAAGAAATGATGACTATTAACATATTGCAATCAATGAAAAATCTAAGTACTATTGATTTTAATGAACAGGAAAAATAAATTATTTATTTATAGAAAAATAATAAAACTAAAGGGCTTATTTATATTAAATACAGAGTTTATTTTAAGAAATAAATTAAAAAACATTGTTTTAAGGAAAATTAAATATCCTTATTCTCTTTTAGAAAAATTTCCTTTTATTGTTAAGATAATGATTTAACTAACTTTTTGTAATATTGTGTATTTAAAATTTAATGAATATATGAAATATTGTATAAAGTTTTATTAAAGTGTATAATAACTTAAAATTAATTTTGAGTATATTGAAATTTTTATTGCATTATATTAAATTTATATGCAAATATATATCTTCAGGTATTAAATTTACTTTGGAGCTTAGCCCATAGTAACGATGTGCCAACTGATATCATGGACCAGGCTCTCACAGCACATGTCAAAATATTAGATTATAGCTGTTCTCAGGTAATTTAATTCATATTTCACTCTCATTTTAATTAACAAATTTTAAATTGAACTTCAGATTTTAATTTTGATTTTAAAGGTATTATTAAATATATCTATATTATAATATCGTCTATCTCTCAAAATTATGAAGTTACAAGATTCCTTTTTTATTATTATTATTTTTTTTACATAATATTTTCCCTTAATGTTTTCCTTATATATATTTATTTTTTTATATATATAAAGCATATAAGTGTATTTAAAATTTCCTTTTGATTCAAGATGAATTTTCAAACAGAAAACTAAAACATGCAAATTATTTATGTATGTATTATGTAGTCTTTTAAATAAAAACTAATATAAAAAATTGTTTGCTGTATCTATCTGCTTCCCAAAGTTTATGTAAAAACAGTTTTGTTGTTATTCAATTATATTTTTCAATTTTATAATTATTAAAAATTTTTAGGCTAATTATTTACTTGATCTAAAAAAATCAAATCAAAATTATATTATTTTATATTTATGTAATTGAAGAAATTATCTGGTTCTTTAATTATGGTACATGTGAACGCTAGTTTTCTTATAAGTCAATTTTAATATTAGTCTTTAATGCTTTTTATGAAATATATTTTAGGACCGCGATTCTCAAAAAACTCATTGGTTAGACCGATGTGTTGAGGAATTAAAAAATGACAAGTGGGTTCTTCCTGCTCTGAAACAAATTAGAGAGATATGCATTTTATATTCAGAAGCACCTCCTAATTTCAACCATGCTCAAAGATCACCACATATGCTGTATAGACATGAAGTTATTAATAGGCTGCAACAACATCATTCTTTGGTAATTCTTGTGGCTGACAATCTAACAGCTTACATGAAGCGAGCTCACGCTATTGCAAAAGGTAAGTCTGAATTTCGTTTATCAAAATTTTTTAGAAAAAATGTAACAAAATGGATAAATAGTTTAAAATTAAAGTACCAAATTAAGTGTAGAAAACCAAAATTTTACTGTGATCTAATTCTAGAAATATTAGTTCAAGTCTCTTAAACAATGCTTAACGATTAGCATTGTTTAGCAAGCTGAACCAAATAAATTCTTCTCGTGTTCTGGAACATAATGTACAAACCATTTTTCTTTAAAATCCTAATAATTTAACTCTCTCATTACACATCCTGCGATTTGCACAAGCAATGTGAAAGTAGCAAAACTTACGCAACTTGTTTATGCAATTTCTATGAGGATGCATTTTTGCTGTCTATATAACTATGCTAGCAGATTTTTCTCCTTCATGGTTTCACTTTGGCTTTTCTGTGATGTTTAATTGTTTATTCAGATGTGGGCTAACAGATATCATTAGTTGTTCACATTTCTGCAAAATATGCAAATAAATTTTGTACCATCTTGCGTACGCTTTTCAAAGCTCAAAGATATCTGGCAGGAATAAGACATCCCTCAAATGATATAACCTATAATCGTTCGTACGTGATATAATCTGTATTCCTGACAATATTTCTGATACTGATTGTAATTCTGATTATGATTTCAAGCATATTGAAAATAGTTATAGCTAATAATTATGATAAGAATTTCTTGGACTCTTCTGCAAGCAGTGATGAAATCTGATTTTGCATATTTTCATTAATATATACATTTTACTTTTGTATTTTATTAAAGAAATCATAATTTAACCAAGATTAGTTTTCAAAATTTTGCTTTTATGTCATTATTTTTCGATTTTTATTATTCTGACAACTTTTTCCTGTAATCTTATTTTATAAAAAAAAATAATAATAAACTCTTTCATAAAAAATTTTTTTATTTATTTTAACCTTAAAATATGTGTAGATTTGAAATATGTAATTTTTTAATCTATTTTGATGGGGGGAAAATGTTGTGAGATGATTAAATGAGATCTAATATTTCAATTGGTTTCTAAATGTCTTTAATCTTACTAAAATATTTGAGAGTTAAAAGGGAAAAATTTAATTTGACATTGCTTCCTCTACTTATGACTATAATGTAGTAATATATGTGCAATTAATGTTTTTTTAATTTAACAATTTTGAGAGGTGTCATTAGTTAGGTAGTTTGTGGGCTCAAATTCTATTTGTATTGGCTCTTAATCTATTTTTTAAACCATAAGTCTGTTGTATTAGCTCTTATATGCAAAGAAGGCCATATATGGACAAACAAACTTCTCTTTGTTATGAGCTGCATTGAATGTTTATTTAATGAAATTAACAGTCCATGTTTTCAATGTGACAGGATCATTAGCATATTTTTGTCAGGTAGTTAAAGCTTTTATTATGATATATGTATTGCTTAATATTTAATCAAACCAAAATATAGATATCACCTTATGATACATTTATTATTTTGATAAATAACTTTATTACTTTTAATTTACAAAAATTAAGACCCTACTTTCATTACTAGTAACAAAATTCCTCCAAATCTTGGAAAATCATTGAATGGCCGGAAAATAGTACTTGATGAGACAAATTGTGAAAATGCTTAAAAATAGTTCTGGGCTTTTATTTTATTAAATATTGTAGTTTAGAGAGTATAAATAAAAGTTTAGCATAGGAATCAATGAATAGTTTATAAATTCATTTAAAACTTAAAGTTACTAATATCATATTTCAAATAAATTATCTCTGCATTTTATGATTATTCATATTTATTGCATCAGTTTTCCATGGTGTACTTGTGTGCTCCCAGTGTAATATTCATCTGCATGTTATCTAGATTTGAGTAGCATTTCTTCTGAAATATTCTAATAATGTACCTGCTAATTATTGAAATATTTATTTCTTACAAAAAGAAATGTAATTGAATTGGTTGTTATCACAAATCATCTTCAACTTCATTTTGAATCATTCTTAACTATAAAAATGTAACTCTTTAACTTTTATTTTTTGACTTTTATTTTAAAGTTTATATTATAACTATTTTAATGTATGCTGGAAAAGGGATGCAATATTTAGTTAAAAGTTACAAAAATTATGATATAAAAGAATTTTTCTAAATAATAAATAATTATAAACAAATAATCAAACTTTTATTTGTTTATAATTATTTGAGTCTAGGTAATATAGAAATCATGGAATCTGTACAAGTGTTAATACTCTTTAAAAATTTTATGCTTATAATATTAAATTCAAAGCATGTTATAAGTTTAGAAAAGAGAAAATCAAATAGTTATTAAAAATAAATAATAAAGAATATTTCTTGTAGATAATTTACTTATTCATTGTATATTATGTATTTCTTATTCTGTGTGAGAAACTAAAACATTTATATGTTAACCATTAGCTTGATGGATTAGAGTGTATCATGTTTTAACCCAGATTTTATCAATCTGGGCTAAATCAGAACAATATGTCATATTGTTCTGAAAGTGAAATACAATTAAATCTTATTAAGGGTGCATTTTCCCTATTGTAATCATATGCTTGTGAGTTAATTTTTTTCCCTCATTCTGAGTCGAGTTGTGTTATATGACCATATTTTGCTGCCAGTATTTCAAAATGACAGTCACTATAGAAATCTTGTAGTTTGTGAAATGTAAAGCATTATTGAGTTTAAAATTTTTTTTAAAGTATATATATATATATATATATAAATACTGAATAAGTGCTGTGTAATGTTGTTTGCAAAGAATTACTACTTTAACATTTTAATTAAGCAGAAATGCAAAACAATTGGCAACATTTCAAATCATTTCATTCATCTCCATTTTAAATAGATTTATAAACTATTGGGGTTTCCTTTTCCTTCAAAATAATTATGTAATGCTATTTTAAAGTATTTACTACTTTAAAGTGTTTTGGATTGTAAAGCACACTTACAAATGACTAGTTCTTTATTGTACTAGTCTGTTTTGGTTTCTTTTCTTTTTTCTTTTACATATTTTCTTAAGTCATCATAAATGCATTTCATAATTATTTAAGTAAATAAAAGAAAAGAAATGATAATTTACCTAGAATTTATTTTCTTGTATTTTTTTCTATTTTTCAAATCATAGAAAAATTATACATTATATTTAACTCTGATATGAATTATCTTGAAGAAATATTTTTGTTGTGATAAAAAAATTGAACATTCTTATAGTATATAGCAAATCTCGCTTCATATTTGTTTCTAAATAAGTCTGATTTTCTAAGAATAAAGTTCAAATTTAATAGAAATTTTTTGCGTAAAGTAATAAAATCACTCATAAAACTACTCTAAGAACTTGCTTAAATGAAACATCCATCAAGTAAAGCTGAGCAGAAAACAGAAGTAAACTTCATTTGCAAACCAATTGTTAACTTTATTAGACTTGAATTCAGACAGTCCAACAAAATGTAAAGTATGTTATTGTGGAAAGGAATGCTATTCAAAAGTTAAATTTTATTCTAAAATTTGGAGAATACTAAATTTTATTGTGGCACAACATTTATTTGTTACCACATCAATAATTTTTTTATATATCTTATTAATTTATCATCAAGACAACAAGTAGTACTATTTAACTTCAAATGTAGTTTCTGTTGATACTGTAGGACCAAGAAGTGTCTCAAGCAATGTTGGTCTTACTTAATGAAACTTATTATACTTAAACAATTTGAATTAGATTTCATCAAAGTGGATCCTATGCATGTAAATCTAATGGTGAGTATTCGGATTACATCAAGACACTGCAGACTGAAGAAGATGGCTTACTGAATATTGAGATTAAATGCGAAATAGGCAAGATATTAAAATGCTATTTACTGAAAGTTATTCAGTTTTATATACAATATCATGCGTTTTCCTATGAAGAGAAAAATATCGTAGAAATAACCCCATGTTTATTTAAAAAAGAAAAATTCCATGATAGGTGAGGTGGCTTGATAGCATGATCTGATATCAGCATGAGTTGATGTATTGGTATCAACATATAAACTTAGATATAGTTCAAAATGGCAGTTGATCAGCTGAAATATGTGTAGATGAAATACATAAACCTTATATTATAGTTTTTTTTTGAGGTTGTCAGTAATACCTTTTTTAATACTAATTAATGTTTAACTTTATACAACTCATCTTGTGGAAGACATTTGAATCGGAAATAATATGGATATAAAGTAACTTGCATGCTATCTTGATTTGATTTCAACCAAATCTGTTTGAAATATACTCAGAAAAACATTGTTCTTAGCTCTATCCTTCTATTAACTATTTAATTGTTTTTTATTATTGTTTGTATTTGTTCGTCTTCAGCCTAATGAGTTATCCATAGTTTTGTTAAATCTGTGTAAAATATGCTGCATTCTTTGTAATTTGAAATAATTACAAGCCATGTTAAGCCACTTTTATCTTTTCCAAGCAATATATTTTAATCATTTATACAGGTCTCTAATTTTTTTTAATAAATTTCTTAATAGTAAAATTACCTTTATTAAGAGAAAGAAATATTCATTAATTATTCCACATTTTAATTTCAAGCTAAATGCTTTTACCATAATTATTTGTATCACACAGCTGATATTTTCCTCAAAATCTTCATAACTTTTATTTCATATTAAACTTTTGATTTGTAAAATTTTGATAATCTTAATGTCTTTAGATTTTCAATTATTATAAGAAGAGACATAAAGGTTTTAGAATTAAGCTAAACTACAAAATGTTTGACAATTTATTTAAAGTTCATCATGAGGAAGAATTATGTAGCCAATTCAAAATTAACTTACATATTATCTTTAAAAATATTAAACTATTTATCTGCAATAATATTTTTTAATCTGTAGTGCAACACTGAGATTCTAGGCTTGTTATAAAAAGCTTGAAATATTTCTAATTTAAAATAATTTTTTATTCATTTTTATGTGTAATTAAAATCGTTTCCCCTTAAAAAAATGGAATTTCTGTCTAGTATATTATACTTATTTTAATTATTATACTTATGATTTTATTATGGAGAAAACTAAATTCAGTTCAATGAAGGCACATAAATTTTTAGATTTTATTCTTTCAATTAAAAATGTTATTTTAATAAATGACAAATATTGCAATATTCTGTGCAAAAATTCAGGGTTCGATTTTCATCTTGAATTTGGATTTTGACAATCTGTTTTAAAGATTTTTATTCTGTCAAATTGATTTTTGTTAACAAATGTGTAATTGGTAAGCCAGATCTTGATAAAATGATAAAAAAAATCATCTATAACTAGTTGATTTTTTTCTATTTTGTTTTTGTTTTTTAGTTGATTGTTATATCAATATAACTACTGTTATATTCGATATCAACTAATAATTGTTGATATCGAATATTTTTTTTAGTAAAATGTAATTCCCGTTTGTTATAAAAAAGGTGATGTTTAATCTTTAAATTTTATCGCCATTAGTTATGTATTTTACTATGTATCTTGTCAATTATTTAATTTGTTTCATGATTTTACTTGCATTCAGTTTTTTTTTATTTATAAAGAAGAAATGAATATTTATCATTATTATTATTTAGGCAAATGTTTTATTAGCATGATGTAATAAATATGAAATTTTTCTGCAATTTTGGCTAATTTGAAACATTTAATTTTAGAATATCCTGATTTGGACCCAAATTCTGTTTCTCCAGATAGTAGATTTAGTCATGTACAGCAAGTTCAAGAACGCTTAAATTTTTTAAGGTACTGTTATATTAATATTAGAGTGTATAAAATTTTATTCTATAATTTGTACATAAGTAAAGGATGTAATTCTTTTCTGTACTTGGCAAATATTTTTATTTTGTCTTATTTATCTTGTTTAATTCATATGTCTATACTCCATAGGTTTTTATTAAAAGATGGTCAACTGTGGCTTTGTGCCCCTCAAGCCAAACAGGTCAGAATATTTAATTAATTTTTCATATGTAAATACCAATTTGCTTTTTTTTTTTTTTTTTTTTTTTTTTTTGAAAACTATAATAAAACTTTTCTAAAAGTGAATTAGATATAAATTCAAAATTGTTTAATTCTGGAAATTTTTTGCTTTATTCTATATTTTTATTATATTATACTATTATGTTTTTTGTTCAATTTCTGTCTGTTGAACTATTGTTAATCTAATACTTTTATGAAATTGTAATGTAAAAAATTATTGTTCATACTGTTTTATCTGTTTAGATTTGGTCTTGTCTTGCTGAAAATGCTGTTTACGTGACTGATCGTGAAGCTTGCTTCAAGTGGTTTTCAAAGGTAATTATAATCAAATTAATGTATTTTGTAACAGAACTAATTTATTTAACTTTTAAGAACTATGTGAATAATGGACTTAGAATTATATTCCAACTACACTGAAGTGAGGTTATAAAATATTTATTGATTATATATAATTTAATAAATATTCTTGTATTGTGCTTTGTTCTTATGGGTATTGTAATGAATTACTTGCAGAGCTATTTAGCATTTTTTATTCTGAGAATTGTTACAATTTGATATAATATTATTTTAATGTCTTAATTTTTTTTAGCTTATGGGGGAAGAACCAGATCTTGATCCTGACATTAATAGAGATTTTTTTGAAGGAATAGTTCTGCAGTTAGATCCATGTTTATTAACAGAAAGTGGAATCAAGTATGGAAATTTAAATTTCCACTGTTTTATAAAACTTATATCATTCATAAAATTTATATGAAAAATTTATTCTTGTAGGTGCTTTGATCGTTTTTTTAAAGCAGTGAACTCCAAAGAAAGCAAGCTTATTGCCAAAAGAAGAGCCTTTCTAATGAATGATTTAGAGCTTTTGGGCTTAGATTATTTATGGAGGGTAATTACCTTAATTTATATATAATTACAATTTATTATTAGTGAGTTATGAATTTTTTTTAATTTTCATTTTTTTTCTTCAAAATTTATTTTTAAATGGTGTATTGTTTTTTTAGGTTGTTCTTTGTGGAAGTGAAGATGTTGCAAACAGAGCTATAGAATTATTGAAAGAAACTTACACAAATCTTGGGCCTCGTTTACAAGCTAGTCAGATGGATATTCATGAAGATTTTGTACAGTCTTGTATGGATCGCCTTAAAGCTGCTTTTGATACAATCTCTGTTCTGGAACGGGATAAGGACAGTGTATCTAGGGTTAAGCAAGAAACAACTAGGATGGTTCGTGTTTTAAAAGTTCTTCGTGAATATGTTGGTCAATGTGATGGTGATTATGGGGAAGAAAGATCGATTTTGCCTATGGCAAGGTAAATTAGTATCTTAACTATTGTGATTCTTTCAATTTCTACTTTTGATATTTTCATTTAACGACCAATAAAATATGAATTTTAAATATGCAAAGTATAATGTGCCCCAAATGTTTATTATACATAAAAAAAATTTTTTTATTGTTGGTATATACATATATGTATGTGTGTGTAAACATTTAATGAAATATTTTCTATATACTGTTTTATTATTTAGAGCTCATAGAGGAAAGCAATTGACACTTACTGTCAGATTTTCGAATCAAGGACGCAGCTTTGATGACAATACAGAAATTTGGACGCATTCTAATGATACTTTAGGCGCTGTGCGCCGTCAAATTTTAACTAGGTAAGAAAATCAATTGATGAAATTGCCAAAAAATTTGCTTAGGAAAAATAAACTGATGAAAAAATAAGAAATATTTATTGTAGAAACTTAATTAGATGTTTGAGCTTTTGTAAATCCCCATTAATTCATTTTCTTTACATTAATTTTTTTTTTTGTTTTTTTGCTCTAATATTACTTATTTACATTAAATCTTGTAGTTTCCTAAACGTTTTGATCTTTTTTCAGAAGAACCTGGTGTCTAAAGTTAAAGTTACTTATATATGTAGTCAATTTACTAAATAAGGTGCTTGTTTTGAAAGAAATGTAATTTAAAATTAAGTTTTCTGAAACTATACTTTTGTTTAGAATTCTGTTTTTTAAAGAAAACAACCCAGCTGCACAAATAACAGTTAAAATGATTATTCAGAATTGCTCATTGGTTATAAGCAGTTTATCAGTAAATGACAGAATAATTCATTGGTAACAAATGTCACATATGGTGATCATCAGCTTATGGCAGCAGATCAGACATCAGGTGTCACCTGAGAATCGCAACACTTTTAGAAGATTTCTGTGTTATTTTAAATCCCTTAGAAATATGTCAGTTTGACAGCTGTTTCAAGACATTACTATAGCACTTAGTAAAACAATAATATTGAGACAAATTGTGTATATAGGCATCTAGAGCCTGTATACTTTAAAAACAAATATTGTTTTTTTTTTCAAGCAGAGTTTTACATTGTAACCTATCTATCAATCTCTAAACCATGTACACTACTCCTAGACAAGTGACAATCAGTACTGTGACCTCTTCAGTGATGAATCAAGATTCAGCACATAAGCTGCTCACAATGAGTTCCTCTGAAAAGAATCTGGGAAATGCTATCATACTGCAAACATTAAAGAAATTGATAATTTTAATAACATTGGCATCTATGCAGAGTGATACAGTTGAAGGCATGCATTACTCCATACCTTTTTTCATATATTGATAGCAGGATATCATAGAGATGCAATTCTTGAACAGCATGTTGTTGTTTTTTTAATGAGCTATTTCACCAATTAGTATTTATGTACAATAATGCTTGACTGATATAAGTGAATTTCTTGGTAATTATTGGGAAATGATTGTTATTCACTATATCATATGGTGAAGTGAGGTTTTTCAGATTTCAGTTCTATTTGAAAAACCTGAGAGATTTGTTTGGTAAAACCATTGTACCTTGACACATTCTTTCCAGGATGCTCTGAATGAATGTTATTTGCTTGCCTCTTTCTATTCAACAGCTTGTGAGTTCATTTTCCATCTCTATACTTGGATATTTATAATGGTTCAAGATCCACTTTAAATTGTAGTTCCTGTGTGCAAAAAAAGGACTATTGAATGATGAAGAAGCTCATGATGCTCGATTCGTTGAAGTCAGTGCTGATAATTACTGCCACGATTGTTGAACAGTGGTCACTTTATTTGATGGAGAACTTCCTGTGACACTAGTATAATTATACAAATTGGTTGCAATTTTTATTAGAAGAAGCTATGGAGACAAATCTTTAATAAATGGATCATGTAAAGCATCCTACTTTGATCAATGTTGCTGTCATTTGTACACCAGCCTACATTGAATTCCTGTGCAAATCTGTCACTGTTTTCTGGCTTATAGCATAAGATATTATTAGTATACAAAATATTCAATACATTAAGCCCATTTATGGGTTGAATATCTTTAATTTTATAACCTTAATTTTGGACATCAGTATATTAAAAATAATTTTTTTGAAGAGTGCACTTATGTTTTTATTATGCTCCTCTAATCAAAATATCATAAAGTTTGTCATTTATGCTGCTGATCAAAATACATGGGTGTACAATTCTCTTTTTAATAATGTTATCAATGTTATATTAAATCTATAGGAGAAGTACTTTTAAAATTCATAATTTTGTAATTAATGTAAGTTAATTCTTACTGAAGTAAGATTTTCTATATATATCATAAGAATTTTCTATTTCAAAAAGTCCTTTATCACTGAAAAATATATACAAGTTTTAAAATTATAATATTTTATTTTCTTAAATTATTTCTGTAAATGCAATTTTTTATTTAAATATTTATTTAGCAGAATTAGTATTAAATAGTTCATATTTTTGTGTTAATGTATAGAGATCAAATGTATTTACATTTTATCTCTTTGCATTAACAGTATATGAATTTTGTTAGGTATTAAAAAATTCTAAACAAACATCTTTTAATACATTAGTTGAGAAGTTTGCTTCTTTTTTATGTATTTTATTATTTGGTTAAAGTGTGCATAAAACCTCAAATTCCATCTTTTTTTTTCTCAAATTTATATTAATTTGGAACATCATTACTAGTCTATCAATTTTTTGTATGCTTTTAATATATTGCTTTCTTTTATAATACTATTGTGAGAGAAATGAAAAGTTCTCAGTCTGATTATGAAATATAAAATTTCCAACAAAACTAGTTTTTTTTTTTTTTTTTTTTTTTTTTTTTTTTTTTTTCCTTTCTAATTCAACCATCAATATTAAAGTTTTTTAATAATTTGTCATGGATTGCACATTGTGTAGTTTTCAAAATAGGTATTAATTTCTGATATAACTTGTTTTTACAAATAATGATTTTTTACTTAAGTTCAATTTGCAATCATAAAGCTATTTTCATGTTATTTAGAAATAAAACTTTTTGATAAGCTTTTGTCATTTTATCAATCATGACTATAATTTTTCTGTTTTCCCTCTAAATATTTATATACGCCTTATGACTTATTATGTTATTCTATTCTTAGGGTTAAAGCTAATAATGTAAATATGAAAGTAGATTTATTTTTAAATGGTGAATTGCTTGACCCGGCTGATGATAAGAAATTAGTATCCCAGTTACCACTAAGAGACAAAATGGTTTGTATTTTTTTTAATATTAAAAATTTATGTCTAGTATTTTTATTACCTTTTAAGATAATGAATTTTTTTTATCAGAATATTTTGACTAGAATAAGAAAAATCGGTAATAGAAAGTTTTCATGACTGTTTTGCTGTAAATTTTTGGATAATTGAATAGATGTAGTAATATTTATATACTTTGAATTTAAGGTTTTTTCTGCAAAATATTTATTGTACCCTATTTGTGCTTTGCTCTTTCAAGTTACATTAACATGTTTGTCACAATTTTTGTTTGCTTCTTCTATAGTTTTTAGTTAAAATCTGTTGTGCGACTTGTATGTGTTATTGCTTCTACATGATGATATACAAATTTGAATATTTTTAGAACAAAACAGCTCAGGTCAAGACAAAATGTGAAATGATAATAGCCAAATGCAAATGCAATATTTCTCTGAGGAACTGAAATCATTCTTGAATATAATTGACAAAGTTGTATATAGCTGGAATAAATCACCTAGGCCATGGTGCCATCTGTTTTTTTATGAAACATAAATAGTATTTCTTACAAAACTTAATTATAAGCTTTTCTGATGAAGGATGATTTTTATCAGCATATAATATGCACAGCGAAATTTGAATTTTTTTTTTTTAACTCATAATACGGGAATTATATACAAGGGAAAATACAGTAATTGAATTTGAAATGAGAAAAAATGTAATAAGTAATTGAATTTGAAATGAGAAAAAATGTTGAATTCAGATAAATATGAAATAAAGAAAAGAATTTTCTTTTATTTTCTTTGTTTCAAATTTTCTTTTCTTTTGTGCAATTAAATTTATGATTTGCATGAATTTACTTTTGAAATTTCTATGTATTTATTAAGGAAAGCATAACATTAAGGACTGCATTATTGTTATATCTTATTACAAGCAAAAATCAATGGGTTAATCCATCATGTCTTTTATAAATTTTAAATCAATTAAGACAAGGTGAAAAGTTACAAATTCAGATTAAATGTGAATCAACATTTTTAAACAATCAACATTTTCAAAGTTTTTCTTGGCGTGACAGGTGATGCTGTCTATGGAGGCCTTTGATATTACTATTATATGAGAATAATTTTTAATACTATTTTACAATTTTGTCAAGTTACTATTTCCTTTATATCCATGTTTTTCATTTAACATAAAGGTTTGAATAAAGCCTTAAAGTAGTTATTTCCGAATTTCTAAAGCTCGAACATGTAAAATATAAATCTAGAATATTTTTTGGTAATAATGCATTGAATGTGATTTTTTTTTTTTTTTTTTTTTTTTTTTTTTTTTGTAAATTTTAATATCAAATTTTTTGTACATAAGAATTTTAAAAATTATTATAATAATTTTTTTTTATTAAAACTGCTTACATTATAACAGTTATAAATTATTTAAAAATACATTTGTAAAAAAGCTTAAATCTTTATTATCTTTTTATGCCTCCTTTTTTTACATTTCTTATTAAATTATGTCTATAGGTATTCCATGTTTTATGTATTTAAGTCATTATCTATTAAGTTCGTATTCACTACAAAAAAAAATTGCCTTGGTTTTTTTGTTTAATAATTGAGTTTAAAAATACATGGATTATAAGTTAATGTATGGTTGTAAAATTTAATTTTTAGAAAATATGCCCATCAGTAGAAAATTATAAATCTGTTTTTATCAAATTTTTATAAATCTTAAATACGAATAGATTTCTATATTGCTATTATAATTGTACTAGAAAATTATGCTATAATGTTGATAGCAACTTTCACCAATGTCAATTATATTTTTTCTGAAAACTCAACTTTCTTTCTTTGAATACTTCCCTATAACACAGTTATTTTTATAATTATAAGAGGTAATTTTAAACAACTACTTTAGAGATCTCTATTTAATTAAATATTATATTAATAGTTAACAATTGTAAAAAAATAAATATATAAAAATAATCTAAAATATGAGTGCTACAGAAGTGTTATTTTTTTCTAAAATTTTTATTTTATCATTGTTTCCTGTATATTTTTTATTTACAAAGTATAATGTTTTAAAAATCTTATAAATGAATTAGTCATGACTCATTTTCCATTATTTATTGTTTAAGAATTTTATAAGTTATCTTTAGTTTTAAAAAATAGAATGCCTTGAATATTTAATTCTTAATTATATTAAAAATATTTTTACTCTATGCAGTATTTTTCATGAACTCTAAAATTAATAAATGTAAATAATTATTGCAATGAAACAATGTTTTTATACCTATGATATTTTAAAAACCCTTACTTCTTATTCCTGTGCATTTTTTAATGCTAAATACTTATATACATTTTATCCTCGTTGATTATCATGCATCGGAATAAAAATTTAAATACCTATGATTATTTATTCTGTTATGATTTTTCTGCTTCAACTGTTATTATCAATATAAAATTTTCTATGTTAATTAGTTTTTTACTGATTTTTTTCTCTTTTAAATAGGTGATTTCTGCAAAGTTTTGCCAGATTGGAACAAATATGCCATCTTCTCCCGATTCAAGTTCAGACAGCTCCACTGGTTCTCCACAACATCCCTTTGATGGGCCTAATGTTGAAGCTGAAAATTGCCTTCCTGGTGTTGTAAGTTTAATCTCTGTAATAATCTCTAATTTTTAGTAATTAATTTATATATTTCCTATCATTTAAGTTTAAGTTCATCAGTTGCTTTGAAGAAAGCATTTTTAATTCACAAGTAGAAAGATTTTTTAAAATTTATTTTTTGAACATTTTGCAAAATAAATCTTAATATTTTATTTAAGAAAGGAAAGGAGAACTTAAATCTTATTAAAGAAATACAAGTTCTTTTTAATATTTAATTAAAAATTGTATGCAATGCAAAACTATTTATATATGTATAATAATAATGAAAAAATTAATTATAAAATAATAAAAAAAAAATTTTTTTAAATGAATCACATTACATAGTTTAAAAATGAAATTCACCTTAAAGGAATTATTTTTCTGATGTTTTTCTTATGTCTATCAATCAAGCAAAAGAAGAAAAGTAAAAATAGAACACCACTGAAAGTGGCAACAAGTATTTTTCTGATATTTACCTAGATTTCTGTCAGGAATGATTTTTAACCTTTTCTACATTTACATTTATTTCTTGAAATATTACTGATTGGAAAAGTTCTAAATTAATTTAATATTACCTATTTGAAATTATTGTATTTGAATTAATCTCTTGTATTATTTTATTGCAGTTAATGTCTCAGCAACAGCAATATGCTCAATTTTTATTTCAACTAGCTGATTTAGGAAGTTCTTTAAATGTACCTGCTCTTCGTGATGAAGCTCATGCTGTATTAAAGTTGATGCCTCCTGGTAATTATATTTTATTGTTAGTTATTTCTAAATCTTCAATTAGAAAAATTAATGGAAGAAATGAATTTGTAAAAATTGAATATTTCAGATGTTTACACTTATGAAAAACTTAAAACAGTATGTCTTGAGAACTCAAAATTGGGAGATAAATCTTCATCACCATCTTTAGAAAATATCTTCTTTGCTTCTTCACCTTCTCAAGTTCTCTATACATTGGAGGTTAGTTATATAAATATTTTAATTTTAATTTCTTTTTGACATTCAAAATTAATATTCTTAATACTAAGTTTTCTTGATTTTTAATGTATCTGAATTATAATGCATTAAGTATTCTGTTTATTACATTCTAATTTCTAAATTAAAAGCTGAAATACTTTTTAAAATTTCATTATTTGGCTCTTTACATTTCTGAAAATATTGCATTGTTGATTCTGAACCTAATTGATATTTATCGATTTTTAATGAATTTAAAAAATTCATTATTCATTTTAATGAATTTTTTAAATTTGTTAATTTAGCAATTTTTATTATACATAAAAAAAATTATATCCATTTTGTTTTATAGGTTGTGTACATTTTGCTCATGCCAGCTCATAATCCATTATCAGAAGATGCTCAAAAATTTCAACACAATTTTGTTTGCAGTGGTGGTGTACTAGTTACTTTAGGAATGCTCACTAAAACCAATTTTCTTGAGGGAGCAGATGTACCTACTAAAAGGTAATTTTTATACACTTACCTTTATTAGCATAAAAATTTATCATTCTTGAAATTGCTGATTTATTAGTAAACAATCACTTCATTAATGTTTTTCATTAATCAGCAAATCTTAGGGTTTTTTATTTAATTATTTTTAAAAAATATAAGAATAACTTTTTACAATATTTTTTTATCTTCATTGTGAAATCATTTTTGATTTTGTATGAAGTGCAGTTTTTAAAAATTTTATCACTAGATATTAATAGTTTGAAATATAATATTAATGTATTTTTTTAAATATTAGATTAACTCCTTTTTTATTCACTTCAAACTTTCATTAATACTAACATCAGCTTTTAAATGTGTGCAATATGTTACTGTTATTGGTGAAAAAATGAATTTAAATTATATTTGCAAAAATTCTTATCATTAAAGAACTTTCAAGAAAAAAAATTTGAACCCAAGTTGTGTTTTTAAAATTAATCTACTTTTAAATTTTCAGATTGATTTTTTTGAAAACAATGAAATAAAAATTTAAATTGCAAGAATATTAAAAATTAAACTATTTTTTATAAAGTTACTACATAATTTTGAACTTTTTGGTTTACTACTACTAATTTTTACTTCTGATATCATTTTGAATTACTAAATATTTTTATTATTTAAAAAATTGCTGTAAAGTATCTCCTAGTTAAGTAAATCTCCAGTTTTTTTGTCTTTGAGTTGACTACTGAATCATTAGTTCTCTGGCCTTCAGTTCCACAGTTTGTGAGTTTAATTCTCACCAGAGTTTGAATGTTTGTAATAGTTCAGAATCCACTGTAACTATACCTTGTGTGCAAAAAAATTACCATTGAACCACAAATCAAACCAGATTATTGTCTTTGATTACTACTCAGTATTAGCTATTATTGTTAATTTTGCATCATACAAATAAACAGTTTAATAATGTCTGTTAATTATCATTGAAAAATAAAAATATTCAATTTTTGATATTCTAATTTTGAATCAAATTTTGTTGTAATATTCTTGTAACTTATCTGTTGTGATACTGTTCAAAAGTATCATGATGTTTCAATTTGTTTAAACATATAACAATAAAGTATAGGAAATCAATAACTAGTTAAGTGTTATAAATTTAAGATTCATTCTTAAATTTTTTTAATTAAAAACAAATTTCAATAGTTTACTTAAGATTTTTAAGTTTATTTAATAAATCCTAATGATTTCTCATTTATGTTTTCGATTGAAAAATTTAAAATGTAATACAGGGAATATCAATAACAGTATCTATAGAAATTAATTAAATGGTAAATGAATTGTTTAATTTTAGTATTAATAATTAAAATATATACTCTTTAATTTTCAATTTAACTGATGTAAAATTGTCAACCACAATTTTAGGGCAGCGTACTTAATAGTTCTGAAAATTTGCAAGCTTTTGTTAACCACAGTGGGCAAATGTATAGTTCTAGTCGAAATGGAAGCAGAAATTACTCGTAATTCATCTGGATCTTTGTCACCAACTTCTCCAAGTTGTGTTTCACTTTCGGGAAAACCATCTGTCCTACAGCAAGCTCTTAATCATATACCTCATCCTAGTTCAGAATTCATGCTTAGAAATGTATCTGCAAGACTAGCTCAGCTTTTACGTGATCAAGTAAGTCGTTCTAAGGTAAATTATTTTTTATTTATTGAAATTTCCAAATCATTAAAATTTGATAAATATTTATTAATTATGTTAAAAAAGTATCTAAGAAAAGTTTTGTACTTATAATTATATAAATACTGCTAGTATATATATATATATGTATATAAATATTGGCCTTGCTTTTAAAAGTTGATATATAAGTTCTTGTTTCACAAACAATTAATTATAAACACAAGATTACAGAATAATTTCATGCTAAAAAAAATTTTATGTGTACTGTAAATTCTCAATTCTCTACAGATGAGAGCTGTCACAGGTAAACCCGTTTTGCATTTAATTGGCTACATTATGAAAAAAAAAGAAACAGTATAAATATGCATTTAAACAATTTATGCTCTCATAAATAACAAACATACTTAATACAACAGAAATAGTAAAATTATTCACTAATAAATTTTATAGATTTGCTTTCTTTGCATTAAAATACTTCTGTTATCAAGAATCAATTTTTTTTTATAATTTAGACATTGTAAATAATTGGGAGTTGATTCTAATTTTATTCGCAAAAATATTACAAATAAGTGAATTTTAATTAGATTTAAGTCTTCCATTATCGCAGTGAAATTCCAAAGGTCAAACACTTGCCGTATTTTGTTTTCAATATTAGCATTTATGTTATAAAACAGCTGAATGAGTAGAATAATAATAATAATAAAGCAGTGTTTGCCCAAGATAGTGATTTCAGAACAAATCTTATCTTGGTTATTATTTTAATATGTAAGTAGACACTTATATATTAAAATAATACCCAAGATATTATAAGAGATTGATGTCCTAAGATTGTATTTATGAGTTAAATAAAATGGTAATGCTTAAGATAATTTAAAATAAGTTTATAATTAAGTGTTGTTATTAGGATATCGTCAGTCATTTGTAGCTGCCTAACACAGTCTTTCAATAGTATTTGATATTTTTTCTCCAGATATAAATACTTATTTAAACATTTTTCAAAATAAAAATAAATTTATTTGGAAGCAGTTCAAAAGTTTCTTTTAAAAATTGAAATTTATTGTAATTTATGCGTTTTCTGAAATAATTCTAAGCTTGACATTGCTATGTATGAAATCCCTCATTGTAGCTATACTTGACAAGGACAAGAATTCATTGCAGCACCAAATGTTCTTGCCAGTATGTATAAATTATTTGAGTCAAGCAGTCATCATAATATTTCAACTTTTCTAAGCTAAAGTTATAAGAAAATTATCTTTTGCGTAATTATTACGCTCTTTAGCATAGCTTCTCAAATTTATTTCATGTGTTGGATTAAAGTGCAAAAACATCAGTAGCAATTTGGGATGAAGCCAATTTGTGCTTCCCAATTGTTCTGTCTTAACTCATTTTATTAAAAGACCAAACCTAAAGGTTGCCTGAAGTATACTTTCAACTAATAGTTTCAAACCAAAATATTTCAAGAATTATAAATTAGTGGGTAACTCAAGAAAAACGTAGATGTATTTTTATTCAATTTATATTACCAAAGTTATTTTCATAACTTATGTTTATTTGAAAATAAAGTCAGTATATATAGACTCAATATTAAGAAACTATTAAATTTTAAAATCTTGCATATATTTTCACAACAATAAAGGCTTTATTGTATCCTATTACTTTGATTTGTAAAAAAATTACTTAAATAATAATTAAAAAATTTTGAATTAACAAAAGTATAAGTCAAAGAGATATAATTTAATGAAAATACTGCAAAAATACTTCTTGCATTAATTTAATGAACATAGAGCACATATTTTAGTAGCTATTAAAGAATTTTTTGTAGCATTTATTCCTAGAAAAACTGTTCAACTGAATTTCTTTTTAATTATATGATTAATATACTTGAGAGCAAGTACACCAAATTGCCATAAATTCCATACTCTTCTAATTGATCAAGAATGATTGTTATCTTCTCTCAAACCAATCAATTAGATTATCTCTAATTGGTCAAGAAAGAAATAATTTGATATATTATATCTAAATTCTCATCAAAGTAATTATAAAGTACAATGTTATACATTGAGTGTTTAAACATTGAATATAATTTTTCAGCTATGTCTAATGCAAATTTCAAATATACTTTGTAAACTTAAATTGAGAAAAATGTTGTTATAAACTAGTATTTGTTAAAAGATGTTAATTTTTTTTTTTCACAGCCATTTCTCATAATTTAAAAATAAAATTAAAAAATCACTTATAAAATATTTGTTGTGTTCCTAAATATGCTACAAAAAATTTCCTCTTATTGAATGTGTATTCTAAGTTCCTTAAATTACTGCAAAGCAAATACGTTTTTTATTTATTAATTTTTTTTTTTTTTAAAGTATTTATTTTTTTTTAAATTAAATTAAATCTATGATTTACACTTTTGTTAATTGAAAAAGTTTTCTTTTTTTTTTTTTTTTTTTTTTTTAAAATTTTTTACTTAAGTATGTATGAATCATTTTTTATTTTATGCATTTATTGAATGTCCATGAGTTCTATATGGCAAGAAAAACTGATTTATATTTTTGTAATAAATTTTTTCTTCTGCATTTATTATGTGTGTGCCTCATTTTTATTATTAACAAAATGCAACAGAGTTGTTTTATTTTTAAATAAATTTTTTGTAAATGTTGTGCTTTGGCATTAGGACTCATTTTCATAAAATTTTCAAAAATTTAAATGGTTGTTGTGGGTGTTGTTAAAGATGTTAGGTTTTGGATTTAAAGTATTTCAAAATAATAAATCTAGATATGTACAAGGAAAGATCATGTGCCATTTTACCTATTTTGAAATCTGTAAAGAAATGCATGAAGGATTAACCAAATTCCATGGCCGTCATTACTTTTTAAAGAATTAAATGGTGTTCTGATTTTAAAACAAATTCTCTGCACAAGTATTTCTGAATTTATTACATTTAGAATTTACAAACACCAGTATATTCATTAAAAAAAATTTTTTTCTAAGTCGGTCACAAAGATTGTTTTAGTAATAAATAAGTGGTCCTGTGGATTATCTGCAAAATTGAGTAGTTTAGTTATTGAGCACAATCCACAAAATAATGAAAAGGTACTAATCAATGCAAAAATACATTTTGAACAATTTATGTTCTGAATATCTAATGTAAACATACTTATTACTTAAAGCGTAATAAAGTCATTCTCTGCTTATAAACATTCACAATTTTCTTTTACTAAAAGTCAGCCCTAAGTTCTCATTGTGTTTGCATTACATCACATCTTTATACAAGATTGAAATTATTTGTTGAAGTCAGGTATAAGTTTAATGTATTAAATACATTCTTTGGAAATTAGATTAAGTGATTTGTAACTACAAAATATTGTAATGTAATTCTCATAACTATGAAACATAGTTGTTTCAACAAACTATAAAAAAATATATTTTCTTTGATATATTTTGTACTACTTGTATAGATGTGTATGTAATTTTTGAATAAATTGTATTTTATAATGATTAAGTAAAAGAATTTAGAGAATAATACATGTTTCAAAATGGTCTTATGATTTATTACTTAATTATTGGGCAGTAATATTAATATACATTTTTTTTAAATTGATCATTAATTTCCATCCTAAAATTTTGAGTGCTGCACATCCTGTTAGTAAAATTGCCATTGACTTTTCTCCTGATTTTAATGATAAGTTTAAAATAGGTTCTGTGAAATAAGCAATTCAGTAATATGTTTCCTATAGAGCATTCATCCCCTTTTAAGATTCAAACAATATTTATAATACTTAGTCCTCAAATTCTGAATGATAATTTCAAAACAAGATTAATTTGATTAGGTTTTCCTGAAAAATAATTATATTTATGAAAGGATTTTTATCTAATGTTTTTTAGCTTTTTCTTTAAAACATAAAGGAATCCGTTTAGGGTTTTGAAACATTAGTTTTTTGCTATTTTCCTTAATTATATTTTCTTATAAATCCTTGTGAACTGAAAATTATTTAAAAAATTGACTTATATTTTTTATAATTTTCATTTGATTTTTTTAGTTTTATTACTTATTGATAAATTTTTGTTTTCAGATTTGCCTTTGTGATTCAAATTATGTTCATTATTTTATTTATGAAAATATCTTTACATTAATTTGAAATTAACACTGAAATATTTTGGATAATTACAATAATTAATAGTATGCATATATAATGTCCATGAAATGAAAAAAAAAAATCCGTACTTGTTAGATTTAATAAGAGACTTATTTGAACATTTGATAGTTGAAAGTGTTACATTAAATATATTGTTTCAGGCCATAAGCCATCAACCGGATCTTATCACAGTAAAAGCCATAATGAAGATGGCTTGGGCTTCTTCATCAGGTTCTATGGATGTGTTGCATGTTTCTCCTGAAGAACTTCACCAGCTGCAGGAGAAAGTATGAAACTTAAATTTTAATCTTTATAACAAAAATTGGTTTTGTAAGCTTTGTTTAGCAAATTGTCATAAATTCTTAGATTTTTTTAACCTAATTCATAATAGAATTTATACATAATATTAATAAAAAATAATTTATAATTTAGGTTTCTAAGCCTACTGAATCAGAGGAAATTATGTTATGCAGAGAAGCTTTAGAAGTTTTAACTATTTCACTTGCCTTGTGTCCAGAAGCTTTGGATACTCTTATGAAAGAGAAAGCCTGGCATGTTTTCATAATTGATTTATTACTTATATGCAAAAATAGGTAATTTTTAAATAATTTTCTTTAAATTTAGAATGTTGAAGTCAAATTTGTATTACTTGAAAAAATTTTCCAAAAATAACATTACCATGCTGCAATGTAATTTAAGGCAAAAATAAAATAATGCATTTTTTTTAAAACTTTGTTAAGCATATATTTTTGCAGGTTTATACTTAATTAAAATCATTTGTGTAAGCTAATTTATATGATTTAGTAGCCCAAAGAGAGAAATTTTTTTGTATATCTCTATAAATGTTAGGATTCAATATTTTAACAATTTTTGTTGATGCTTAATTAAGCTATTTAAAATATCTGTGATATATGAAGGATTAGAAAAACTGATGATTTCTTTTCCTTTGAAAATTGGAAATTATTTATTAATAGTTTTGAATTCTTAAAAGATATGATTATAAATGTAAAATTAATTTTATATCTTTTTGAGTATAATAAATTCTGTGATTTTTGTGAACATGTTCAATTTTATTTGCTCTTTTGTAGACTTTATTTTGTCCATATAATGCCTGAGTATTCCTGCAAGTTATCAGTTATTAATGTATAAAATTACAAAAGAGGTGAAAAAGAAAAAAAAATTACACTTTAAATTAAAAAAAGATATTATATTTTTTTTATTTTATATATGAAGAGAGATTACTAATTTCTTACTTTAATAAAAATTTAACTCAATTAAATTTTTTCCCCTTATTATTTAGTTGACTTATATTGATTTCAATAGTGACTGTCATATTGCTACAATTGGAATGAAGTTGATTTTATAAATTTTTTTAGTATTTTTGGGGAAAAAAAGGAAACTAAATTTTTTAATTTGTAACTAAACACATGTTAAAAGATTAATAGAAGTTCTTAAATATTTCTGTTCATTTACATTTACTTTATCATTACCAATATGATATTTAAATAGTGATCTTAATGCTATAACTACATTGAAGTAAAGAAGTCAAAATAATTCTGTGCTTTCTTTACAGGGATTATTATTCAGCTAAAGTTTCAGATGTATAATTTAATATTATTTGCAATTATATAATCATTTCTAGAATCTTCATTTCATCAAAAATTTTGTATATTAAATATTTATACTATTGAGATTTTCTTGTATTCTTGCTGAAGAGAATAGATGTTTTAAAAAGTTAAAATGGAGATTTAATTTTGTATTTCTATTATTTTTCTAAATTAGTCTATTAAATATCAAGATTTGACATAGAGTTAAACTTCATGATTCTTATTAATTTAATAATTTTTGTTTACTGCAGATCAATTCGTGGGTGTGCAGCTGAACAGTTTTTACTCATTGCTACGAAATGTTATTTTGGTCATCAGTGCCTTGTCTTTTCTATAACTTTACTGTTTACTCAATTAATGGTAATGACTTTTACATATTGTCTTACAATTATTTCCAATGTGTTATTTGCTTACTAATGAAATAAAATTCTTAAAATTACTTTGTTTTGAAATAATTCATTTAATACTGTTAAATAAAATATCTAATATGTAAATTTGTAATTATATTTATTTGTGTATAAATATAATGTTTGACAGTAGTTTTATGTGGTTTTTTCATCAATATTTGAGTAACGCATTTACAAATCTGAAAGAAAATATCGGAATATGTGTGTACACATCCAAACGTATTCATATTCCTGTCATATTTTCTTAACCAATTTTCTTTAAATCGACTTGCAGCAATGAATAAGTTATCAATGAATAAGATTTTTTTACAGCCTTTGACAAAAAATAATTAATTTAAATTGAAACAAAATTAAAATCTGTTTTTTGTAAAACTAGCATATAGTTTTAGTATAAAATAATTACTTTGTAATTTTTGCTTTATTACTTTAATGGTAAATTTTGACCGCTTTATGGCTCTACTAGTATAACTATTAGTTAATATATTCCAGATTTTCAAATTGTAATGGGTGATTTAATTTTTGTTAAAACTTAAATTAACTCATAAACTTAATATATTATTAACTTTTTGTTTACAATAAAAAAAAAACTGATTTTTAAAAACTTTATACATAGCTAGTCAAATAGTTATAACAGTTAGTTATAACAATAAAATAGTTATAAACAATTATAAGAAAAAACTTACAAATTGTGGTGCTTGAACTAAATAAATTGCATTTAAATTTATATCACAATTGTTTAAATATCATGATTCTCAAATTTTAAAAATTTTGTAGTTAGTTTGAACATTAAAAATATATGAGAATTTCACATACATTGAATAGAGTTTTCTAAATGATTAAAAATATTTTAAATAATATTGAAATATTTTTAAATACTAGATTAACATTACAGAACTTCATTTCATTTCTTTAAAGTTGGTGGATATCTTACTATTTTATCGCTAGATTATTTTTCATATAATTAAATGTGTTTAAGGAATTTTTTTCCTGATTAAAGGCAGTTGAAATAATTTAAAATTTTCAACCTCCCCCCCCCCACATTCTTTTGAGATGGTAATTGTGTTTCTTCAAATTTTGATGTAGTATAACATTCAGTCATTTAGGATAAAACTAAGACTATTGAACTCTATCTTCAGATATCAAAATTATTAGTCATTTAGCCTATGGCATTCATTTTATTATGTGGAATTTTACAACTAATTATAGTGAAGAGAAATGTCTTCCAACTATGTATGCATGCAAAAAAATTTCATTTTTCTACACTATGAAGTGATTTTTTTTTTATTATTATTTTTTTTATTTTTCTTAATTTATTTTAAAATTATAAAGAAAAACTTTACTATTTAATAAATGTATGGAAAAAAATAATGGAGCCTAAATATAAATGTTGTAAAAAATAATTATCAAATGACAATAAATTCTGAAAATCAAATTTTAATAGGAAAATATTTTATCCAGATGTCTTATAAAAATTTCAATTGTATTTTTTATTTAATAAGTCAGAGGCAAAATAATTAATTTTTACAAAATGAAAAATATTTATTTGCTATCAGTATTTTTCAGAAATTATAATGTCTTAATTATTTATAGTAAAATTTTTAATTCATTTTTGTCTTTTTTTCTTTTTCAGTCAACAGTTAAGGAATATGCAAAGAATTCCCATGAATTTTTCACTTTACTATGTCGCTTGCTAAATTATGCATGTTCAATTAATTGTCCTTTACCTACTGCTCAGAACCTATTGAATAATGAAATTGATTGGTTGAAAGCAGTGAGAGTAAGTACTTTAATAATCACTAAAGAATAACATTTTTCATTTGAAAATAAGTTAGAAATGTAAAATATATCCACATTTTCTTATTCTGTTATAAAACTATGGAAAAATGCTACAAAATGTTTACTAAAAAAAATTAATAAGGTACAAATCATTAATAATTAACGCTAAAGCATTAATTGATGACAGACCAATGGCACATAACATAATATTTTGAGCATGCCACTGATCGAATGGTTTGCATGGAGCTCTTATTTTATTGAGTCATATAAAAATTCATTAGTTTATAAGCCCACAGTCCTTAAAGCTGATACTGCACAAAACTGTATAGCAATTGTTTCAAATTTTAGATCTCGACTTACAAAATATCATCTTGTTTGTATGAACATATAACTGCAATTCATTAGTTTAATTGCATTTATTGAATAATATATGCAACATTAAAAGTCATCCTGTGGTAATGTAGACCTAGTATAACTGAAATAACAAAATTTCAGGCTTTAAAAATGTCATTAATTATTGTCACTGACTGTATAAATGCAGACAGTTTTCCAAATGACATTTCTTATTTTATCTGTAAATGTCTCTAAGTTCATAAATTTTACTTATATTAATTGAAGATTTTTGCTTATATTTGTTAGTGTGTTTTTACTCTACACCAGGGATGACAAACCAATGGCACATAACAATATTTTGAGCATGCCACTGTTCAAAATGGTTTGCATTTTAATTAAAAATAAACTTTCACTATGAAGTATCATGAATGAGTGCAAGTGAGCCTGCATTATAGAGTGATTTGGTGCCCAAAGGAAAGTGTTCTCATTTATTGTTGTATTGCTTTATATTATAGTTACCTCATGAACTATAATTGAAAATGATACTTAATGTTAGTCCTTGTTAAGGATTTAAGTATCTGTGAGAAGATTTTTATTGCTAATACCACATTACCCACAGAATACTCTGCTAAAGAATTATAATGGTAAAGTAGAGCTAGAACTATCAAATATTTAATGCAGCAAAAGAAATGGTAGCTATTAATTTGAGCATCTGTAAAATATTAACTTTTCATATTATCACAATATTTCATGTTTTCCCCAATAAATTCCAATAAAGTGATAATCCAATAAATTAATAATCAGCAAAATAACAAAATTCTAATTGCATGAGCAATATAAAAATAATAGTATGTTCAGGGTAGCAGTACTCCAGTAAGGCCTAGCAGAAAAATGGACTTAATGAGAGCAAGTATTTTAAATGAAAGATAAATGTGTGGTAGTAAAAAATATGAATGTAGACAGTTAACTAGGAATTTGATAGCACTGGATGTATAAATCTAGTTTGTACTAGGGTAATAGGTTGTTTATGCATACTTTTCATCTTGTCTCAGGACTTCAAAAGTTAAAATTTAACACAAATAAACTAGATAAATCTAGTTTATTTGTGTTATATTTATACTTATATATATAACTGTTATTTAACTTTGCTAGTTCAACAAAACGAAAAAGTGCAATAGAATAAGTTTAACAGAATTTCAAATTTTGTGGACCACGAAATATGGTATAATTAGTGAAGGCGACAAAGTGGTGTGTTTTATGTTCTGGAACATTGCTTTGTAGAACATATTCTGTAAAATGGCATTTTGAAATAAATCACAAATCTGTTTGTCGAAAAAGTGAACCAGAGTAAAAGGAATTAATTGCAATTGCAAAAGAAGATAGATATAAACAGTGGAATCTGTGATTAAATATGTTGGCAAAAATTGTCATACATATGCAACAAGTTATTCGATTGAAAATGTCATTTCTCAACATAGTAAGCCTTTTCAAAAGAAATAGTTTTTGTGGGAATCCAGGTTATATCATGTGCATCCTCATTATTTCATGATTTTAATTATAAAGGTAAAGTAATTCAGTGCCATCCATTCCCATTTTTGTTAGTAATGTACCTTATATATTTTATGACAAAATTTTGAAACTACAAAGAAAATGGTCACAATTACAATTGGCTCTCCTAAAATCCTAACATTAAGAATATAATAGTCCACCTATCTGAGTTTAGAATATGATTAATTTGATTACAATTGTTTGTTCCAGAGATGAAACTTCTTAGTAGTACATAAGTAATATTCTTATAGCTTAATTCAATTTCATTTGTACAACCTTTGTTTTATATTTTAGCAAGATAATGCCTAAGCGCCTGTAATATTTGTTGCTAGGAATTATTCTAGTCAACCTATATAAAAATGTTTTCCCATTTATTTATGCAGCTTAATAATATACAATTTATCAATTCTATGTATATGTTCAAAATGTATTTACCTCATCTTTGGTTTTATTCATTTTTGCTTGATTTCACGACATTTACTAGTTTAAAAAAAAAGTCTATTTTAGTTCTAAAATTCATCTATTAAATATTTTCTACTATCCGTACATACTAACTACTATTATATATCTGTTACTACAACTGTCAGCATATACATATATGTGTGTGTACTATTAGAATTAAACAAAAAGTACTCACATTTCTTTTTCATCTCTAGCTGGATCTAAATTATTGTCATCAAGTTAAACCAATTTTATTATGAAGTTATATAATTATTTGTAGAGATGTTATCATGAAAAATGTGCTTTAATCAACCATACATTTTACAATTTTTTCTAACATTTTTCTAATTTTTTCTGGAAACTTTCTTTTTTAAATTAAAAAAGCTCTTATTCATGTATTGTCTTCATTTTTTACAATATTCCTTAGAAACATTTAACCATTTGAGCTTGGATTAGAAAATTAAATCAGTGTAGCAGAATCATAACCATTCTGCTACTTTTTACATACCAGAATGCTGCATGGAAAATTTTTTTAAATGCTACCTGACATTTAAAATATGTTGTTTTCATTCATCTAATTAAAAACTTTTCTGTTACTTTTCTCATTTATGTTACAAAATATTTTACCTTTGATTAGGAAATCTAAAGTCAATAATTGGCCTATGCAATTATTCTTTGTCTTTCCTCCTATTGATGTTCCTATTTATAAATAATATTTTAATGTTTACTCTTTCAATCAAACTAGCTATCTCTTTGAAGCATTTAGATGCTGAAATACATGAAACTAAAGAGATGCTTAATTTTTTAGAGTTAATCATCAAACTGCCCTATGAATGATAGAGCTTCATTTCAAAAACTCAGAATTTTGAGTACAACCTTGCAATTCAATGTTTGTCGTGATTTAGAGCACAGTTTAAATTCTGGATCTTAGTTAAATTAGTTTTTCTTAAATTTATATAAAGTGACATTGAACCTTTCACTTAAATAGAGAATATTTCGTCCTAGTAATCTCTATTTTCATACTAATCCAGGTATCCCAGAAAGTATCTTTTCTTTCCTATAAACTTTCCTTTAAAGCTGTTCAGATTAGCTGTAATATTTGTAGAGGAGAAATTTAAATCATGTATACCCAATATTGTTTGTTTGGAAATGGGAGAATTTTGAGAGAAATCTGGTATATGTCAAGACATGTTTAATGTACTGTTTTATACATTTTTTTACTTTTAATTGCTCAACATCATAATATTTATATTTTATTTTCCTTATTATATAAATAATTATAATAAAATTTCAATTACATTGTAATAATTCAGTGTAAATATAAAATAGTGTCATACACTCTCCTTCTTAATTTTTGAAATGTAATCATTTGTAATTTTGCTATGTAATTTTAAATCTTATTTCCAAATTTTTATGTACAAATTCTAAAATTTAAATATTAATTTTTTACAATTAAACTATATTGACTAATATTTTGATTTACATTTGTTGTTAATTCAACTAAATTTCACTTGATTTTTATTTATTTTTTAATTTAAAAGAATATTAAGTAAAATCTCTTCCATGTATATTTTTAGAGTAAAGTTTTGTCAACTGGTGATAGTCAGGTAGATGAAGCTTTACTAGAAGGACATCTTGGGGTTACCAGAGAGCTTGTATCATTTTTGGGACCTGATCGAAAATATGAAGTGGGAGCTGATCCAAATGCTACCAGAGGGAATTTAATCAAAGTAAGCTAAATTCTTTTATACAAATTCTTATTGAAATTAATATTCAGAATCACCTACTAAATACATATTTTGATAATTCCTGTGTTTGACACTTTTTATTTAAAAATGTAGACATTTTATGTTATTAAATGTTATATTTTTCCAAAAAAACAATAATAATTTAAATGTACCAAAACATATGTAATGTCTCTTAGATAATGCAATTTAATCAAAATAATTGTATAATATAGATTATTTATATATGTTTATATTTTCTAGGAACTTGTAGAAGATTTCATATTTCCAGCTTCAAGAGTTGTTCTTCAAGTACAGCGTGGAGGAGGAGAGTTACCATCTGAGCAAGCTATTCCTGTTTGCTCTTCTTCCTCATCTTTAGTTGCTGCTTTTGAACTTTTAGTATCTTTGTGCACAGGGTGTGCTCCTAATTTGCGACTTCTAGTAGAAATGCTCTGCGAGATGTTTTATTCTGGTATGATGATTCAGTATTGAATGAATTTACTTTAATTAATTTTGGAATATGTTTTTATAAATGATCACTCAGTTCTGCTCATCTGGTAGCTTCATTTATATATATTAATGTATTGTAAAAATTTTGAACTTCTGGTTTTTAGAAAGCAATGAAATCTTTGCAAAACTGATATAGCTGTTTAGTTTATTTTTTAAAGTTAATTTAACTGAATATTGATTTTATTTGTGTTCCGTACTCTTAAATTATAATTTTAATTTAGGAATAAAAATTTGAAAGTTAAGAATCAAAGCCAAATTAATAAAATTATAATATCTTATATAGCTTAGAAATAGCAAATTGCAATAATGAAGTAATTATTTTGTATTTGTAACTTCATAGTGTTCATAGTGTGTATGAAATTAGTAATAAAGGGATCGTCAAATCTTACTAATTTTAATAATTTGTATAATGCATATAACTTGTCAAAAACTATGCTGATTTTATTTTTCATTTCACCTTTAAAGTGGCAATAACTAAAAGTGATTATAAAGTAACATTTGTAATTTAAAATTGCTATTTATAAGTGTAAAGTTGATTAAAAACACTTTCTTGTTAAATTTAATTGCTATTCATAGAAAAACTTGATACAAACGTGTTGTGTACACACATTACATATTATATTTTTGAACATTTAATTAAAACTCTCTATTTACTCTGTGACAGCGTTGTGAATTATAATTTTGATTTGCCTCAAATACTTTTCATAAATTGATTGATATAAAGTTTCATGCTATCTTGTAAATATTTATAAAGACATTTTTTAATACAGTTTTGAAAAATTAACTGTGCTTTTCTTTAAAAATGTAAATTTCTACAGTTGTAATTGTTTCTTATAATATAGTTTTTTATTGTGTTGCTTATAGCATTTAAAAAAATGTTAAGAAATGTGTGTACTCATTTCTTTATTTCATTGGCTTTAAAATATGTAATTATATATTTCGTCAAAACATAATTAATTCGATTATTGCATTATATAATATGAAGAGAAAAATTATTTGGAGACAAGGGATTCATTAAATAATATAAAAGTTTTTGTTGCAATCAATTGTGCAATTACAGTTACATTTAAGGAAGAATAAATATTTTAAATTTTATTTTTTAGCTAATGATCCACCTCTCACTGAATGGGAATATCTACCACCAGTTGGGCCTAGACCTCCCAGAGGATTTGTTGGCCTAAAGAATGCTGGTGCAACATGTTACATGAATTCTGTTCTGCAGCAGTTATATATGATTGAAGACATTCGCAATGGGATACTTTCTGTGGAAGGAGCTGCCACTGATCCAAATGAAGATTTCTCTGGGGAAGAACGCATTGAAAATGAGGTGTGTACTCATGGTTCCCAAAATATCTGTGTAACAACTATTTGAATTAATTGGTCTGATGAAATTTTTATTTCAATTTCTTAAAAATTGTACTATTTGGTAAATTAAAAATTCTTTTCTTAGCAGCAAGGTATTATTGAATCAGATACAGAAGGTACTGAGGAAAAGGGATCTCGAGAAGAGTCTCGGAAAGAATACAATTTGGGTGTCTTAAAACAAGTTCAAGCTATTTTTGGACATTTAGCATGCAGCAAGTTGCAATATTATGTACCTCGTGGATTTTGGAAACATTTCAAGTGAGCATGCTTATTTTCCTTTGGTATATATTCATGGGTACAGGGAATGATATTTTATTAAATGCACATAATAAAATATTTAAACTTTAACCTAAAAAATGTGAAGAAAATTTTACCAAGTACTCTTATAGTACTTTCAGCTGATTATACGCATTAATTTAAAATAGTTGTTGAAATAATTTGCTGGTAATAAAATATAATGGGCTTCTAAAGTATAGAATACTGATTTAACAAATTGAATGAAAAAAGTAATTATGCAAAAAGTTAAATATGATAAAGTGATACAAAAATTGAGCACTGCAATTATAAACTTGATATATAAATATTGATACTAACATTAAAGAAATAATAATAATAACACAATTAAGTTTCACGATAAAATATCTGAAAAGAAAAAGATACTTTTACACTCTAAGTTACATTTATTCTCAAAATAGTAATTATGGTAATAAAATCTTCTAAGAGTAATAGCTTTAAAGATATCAAATTTTTAACCTGTATCTTTTTCTTCAGTTCAGTTCTTGTAGTCTTAAATGATTGTGTATTAGTAGGAACTGTAAGTTAATCTGCAAAATTTGATAGTACATAATCAGGTTATGATGTATCAATAGATAATCTTTTTGTCTTTAATTTTAATTACAATGTTTTTATCCTTTTTTTGGTAAGAACAGGATGTGAAACAATGTAACCTAGTGAAGAAAGGTTATATATTTTCAACACATAAAGATACATGTGAACATGTTTGTAATTTTATTGGATTTATGTATACAGTTTTTGTAGAATATTTGGAAATTGATTTCAGATTAAGAGTTTACATAATTGAAGCTAGGAAACATAAGTTTCTTTTCACTTTCATAAATTATTTTGAACTCACATTTAAAATAAAAAAGTATCAAAGTTCTTTTGTACACTTATTTTGCACATGTTGCCATTTATTCTGGTTTTATTGCAGACTGAATTTTAAGTAAAACTGAGCAAGTATTTTGGTCCATTTAGATTGACTATGAGTAATAAGAGCTTTTAAGTTGTCTGGAAATATTTTACCAATTCATACAAATATGTTTTGTGCTAAATACATGGAATTCAAAGTAACCTCCCTAATTTAATAATTTTCACTGGATAGCCAAAACAAGCAATTCATTTGCATTATTTTTGCTTTATTCTTTGTAATATAATATGAGTATAAGAAAATCAGATTTGTTATAGTGCACAATTAATAGATTCGTGAGAATAAATGCATACTTAATGTTTCACCTAAAGTGCATAAAAGACAATTTTACTGTTATATTTTTTATACATTTTTCTGAATAAACATGCCATATTTCACAAAATATAATCAAAATTTTGTGTATGTAATGTTCATTGTATTGTCACTTCCATTTTAAATTGGTCCACCTTTACCTTAACAAAAATCAGTTCAAAATTTTTTTAAGCCATTTTTCAGTTGAGATACTTAATGAAAAAAGAAAAGCTAATATTGAGCCTTTTCCCTCGATATTAGAATAATACGAAGTAAATAGAAATTATAACAAAACATGTTGAAGCTATAAGAGAATGTTGCTTTTAAAATCAAAAAAAAATTATATGCAAAAAATAGTAGGATAAGATTTTTTACCAATAATTTGTCTATATCTTTTCTTGAAATTGTGATACAAAAGCTTTTTATATTTGTGTAAAATTATTGTTTTATTCATGACTTGAATCTCTGTAAAATGTTTTTTATTATTAGTATAACCATTTCTTAAAGTTAATGTCATGCGTTTCTTTTTCAATATTCTTATTTTAGACTATGGGGAGAACCGGTGAATTTGAGAGAACAACATGATGCCCTAGAATTTTTTAACAGTTTAGTTGATAGTTTAGAAGAAGCCTTGAAGTTATTAAATGAACCTTGTATATTATCTCAAATTTTAAGTGGCTCCTTTGCGGATCAGAAAATTTGTAAAGATTGTCCTCATAGGTAATGTTTGAATTACTTAGGTATTTATTGGTAGCTTTTATTTTGTTTGTTGATACTTAAAGTAAAAACTTATGAAATATTTCATCCGAATTACTTAGCTGTGTATTTATGTCCCATAGGTACTCGAGAGAAGAATCTTTTACTGCTCTTAATATAGACATTCGAAATCATAGTAATTTATTAGATTCTCTTGAACAATATGTTAAAGGAGATTTGTTAGAAGGAGCTAATGCATATCATTGTGAAAAGTGCAATAAAAAGGTAATATTTTAAGTAATTTCAAAAATGATTATTCTGTTTAAAATATTAAGAGTTAATCACTTGAATAATAACATTGGGTATATATAAACACACAATCATAATGTTTATTATGTGTTATACATATAGTGAACATAATAGTTCACTTTAAATGAGATTTCACCAGACTGTCTTAAGGCTTGCTAGAATTAACTTTTGCATTGATTACTTAGTATTTAGTAGTAGAAAATCCCTGACTAAAGATTGAATCATTGATGTAAGTGCTTAAATTGTAACTGGATAATTTTCAAATATCAAATTTTTATTGAAAATGCATACATTTTATGCTGATTATTGCTGAAATAAGTCAACCAAGTCATGACACTATCTTTTGTTTATTTTGTGAAACATAAGCAGTATTTCTTTCAAAACTTAAAGCTTTTCTGATTAACAGTGTTTTTTATTAGATTATTCATGGCAGCGTTTATTACGCACAGCTAAATTTGAAACTTCTTTAACACATTATCTGCGGAAAATAAGGTAAATTTACTTAGACCGGATAAAAATTAATTTTTACAGATGCTTCTTTGTGTGAAAGATCATAAATTAGATGATATATTAATAATTTTCTGTTCTAATTTTATTGCATGAAGAAGGAAAATGTATGAGCAGAGTCTAAGAATTTTAATATTTGATCACAGTGAAAAGAGTAACTAAATTTGTACATAAATATTTTATCTAAATTTAATAAACTACTGAAAATGTTATTTTTCATGTATTGTATTTTTGTTAAAGTTATCTTTTTTCTGATTTTTTATCATTGCCTTTATTTGATTCATGGAATGTCTCTTTTTTTAGACGTCATGTAAAGTAGTATAGTGACAAATTCATATATATTGCTGCATCTATTTATATAATAAAATCTTGTAGATTTAAGGGAAAAGAAATACATATTTGAATTTTAGCTGCATTAAACTTAAAATGCAGAAATAAAAATACAAGTGTAATATTTGTGAATTTTTCCAAATCTTACTTTCTATGAATTAAAGCTTTCAGAAAGTAAGAGTTCTAAAACATTACAAATAAATTAGATTATCCACTTGAAGAAGTTGAACGTTATATCAGAGATTATACAATAAGAAATGAATATTAAATTAGGAAGTAAATAATAATGGTCTTAAAACAACCTAAATTTATTTGAATTGATGAGCTTGTATCTTTGAAATAAGTCAAGGTTATGTATTAGAATATGAATTTTTAACTTTTATATTGTATTATGATTGCATTTCTAATGCTTACAATTGAAAGTTCTTTAAACATTATGGATTTTATTACTGATTACAAGATAATATTAAATGTGGAAAACTATGGAAGTGTTAGTATAATCAGATATAATTTGTAGAATCAAAACTTGAAATTACAAGTACCATAATTAATTCAGAAATCATAAACCTCTCTAGGGAAAAAAAAAAACTAATCAAAATTTTACTGTCCTTAAAGGAAGTTAAATTATTTTTCAATCAATTAGTTATTTAACATTGTAAGCTATCCTTTATTCCAGGCATAGCCGTGAATTCTCAGTGGAAAGTAAAAACAATAGAAAAAATCATCAAACTTTCAGTCAAGTGTTAAAAAGTAAAGTTGTGTAATGGAAACTAATATTTCTTTAGTAAAATTATAATAATTTTTTAAAAAATCTTATTTATAATACAAATTAATCATTGTAAAATTACCTAAGTCAATCTATAAATAAATATTTTAATTTGAAACTTTTTATCTCAACAATTTTATTGAAATGGTACCATTCATTTGAAAATGATTTCTATTATTAATTCAGATAGTTTTTATTGATGTATATTTTTTTAAGTTAAATTTTGTTACAGTTTAATTACAAGCATGTTTTAGCAAACACACATTACTTCTTTAAAATTGATAACTTCTTTAATGTTAAGGTTTTCATTTTTTGAAATTTATTTCTGTGGAATCTTGTGAATGAATTTAACACTGTATATACTATATTTTTATCACTTATTCACATTTGATAATTATAGGTTGATACAGTAAAAAGACTTTGCATCAAAAAATTGCCACCTATTTTAGCCATTCAACTAAAAAGATTTGATTATGATTGGGAACGAGAATGTGCCATAAAATTCAATGATTATTTTGAATTTCCTCGAGAATTTGACATGGAGCCTTATACAGTGAAAGGTTTAGCCAAAATAGAAGGTAAGGTATTATTTATTACCATTATGCATTTGTATATCAAGATAAATTAAAATAGAAATCTTATATTTTAGCTGCCCTTTTTAAAACATTTTCAAACATTCTTAACTAATTTTATTTGTAAAATAAACTTTTTCTTCAATAGATTTTATTAGCCTTCGATGAGGTCATCTTGAAACCAAATATTCTATTTTTTAGCTTTTAGTTATTTAAAGATTTGTGCTTTTTAGCACTTGCTTTAATAGCTTTGCCACAACAGATTTACAAATAACTCACTTTCTTATATGTTACACACATCATGGAAAATTATCTCTTTCTTTCAATTTTAAATTAAGTTTTTTTATTGATGTTTTCCTTGTATTAAAAATATGCCATTATAAATAAATATGAATACAAATGCTGAATAATTTTATTCCAGTTTAATGTTTATTTTATTGTCTGATTATTAAAAGCACAAAATTTTTTTATTTTCTGAAATTTGTTGATTCATATTTTTTAATATTTAAATATATATATATGACAAATGAAATATTATTGAAATTATATGATTATTTTCTTAAAAATATATGTTATAACAAAAGTATCTGGAATTAGTTTTGATACTTTTCATTGAATGAAAGACTTTGCACTTATTTCCAATATATAAAATTTCAAATATCAAAGTAATTAAAATATTTGTTTTATAAAATTAATCTTTTTCATTCATATGTAGGTGAAATAATTGAAGAAAATTTCAATGTAGATAATGAAACTAGCTGCACTAAATACAAGTTAGCAGGAATTGTGGTTCACAGTGGTCAAGCTAGTGGTGGTCATTATTATTCATATATTTTGCATAAGTATGTATCATATGGTATTAATATGAATAATTTACTATGAAAAAATATGCTTGTTATTTTTTTTTATCAAAATGTTATTACCTTCTAGGCATAGTGATGAGACCTATAAATGGTATAAATTTGATGATGGTGAAGTTACAGAATGCAAAATGGAAGATGATGAGGTAAATTATTTGCATCATTCCATAAAACATTAATTAATTTCTTAAATCTTTGCATATTTTTTTTAATGCAATTTGTGTGAATAATTTTAGTTGAGTTTATATGCTACAAAAAAATGTGAGAAATCTTTTTTAATGTTTTGAAAATGCAGTAATTAATTCTACTGTTTCTGGGTTCTTGAACTTGATACTCATTTTATATATAATGTACAAAATTATCTTCTACACTTTTATTGCAAATACCATAACCTTAAATTTGGTTAAATGTATCAGAAATATGTGCCCAATTCAACAGCTTTCAAATGATCTAAAATTGAATTAAATCAGTTTCCTAGTTCTGAAGAAATTTAGAATTTTGTTTCTTAATCTTTGAAATCGGCATTCATCAAGTAAAAAAGAATTCTGTAAGTACATGTTTGGGTTCTGATTCCTAACTCCTAGCTTATTTCTATTCAGTACATAAATTCCAGAGACAAAAAAAGATCTGATATTTTCAATAGGTTTCACAAAAAAAAGTGTATTTTACATTTATTATTTAAACACTCGTAAGTTTTAATATCTAAATGTAACTTATGTTGAAATTGTGCACTTTTTTACTAGATGCAGAATCTTTCTTGCTTAATAATTGAAACTACTATAACTTATGACGAAAATTTAACTTTTCTGTTGCTTCATCAATCTAACTTTTCAAATATTGTAAAATTATAACTTCTGAGAGTAATATGCTATTGTAGTATTCTAAATGTAATATGTGAGGTAAAAATGCTTCAGAAAACTCTACAAAAGATTATTCAGATCTGCAATTCACATGCTGTGGCCACTGTAAGTTAGGAGAACTTAAACTTCATTTTAAGAATTTGAAAATGTGCATTTTCTTGGAAATTACTATCCCATTTTTGGAGTGGATTATTTATGAGTAATTTTTAATATGATCAAGCAAATTTTAAATGTATTTTGCTTGTCAGGTGACCATGGATCTTGTTTAGACCAATCAGATTAGAGTGAAAAAGAGTTTCACTTAAACTGATTGTTTCGCATTACAAATATATATTAAAATGCTGCCAATTTTGCAAGTTAAAAATTCCTCTTGAATAAAACTGGTCTCACCTGACCTCATTAGTTTTCAAAGGAATGTTTTGCTATCTGTAGTCTGATATTTGGATCATCCCCATTCGATCTCCAGTGGTAGAATGATAATGACTTTCCTCAACTATGATGGAATTATGATTCTATACATTATGGTAAAGGATCTATGCCTGATCTTTTGATGAATATTTCAAAATATGGCGCAATTGGGTGTGTGACAATTTATCAAGTGCTGATGACATTCTTCTTCTCCTTTCCAAGAATTAATGTTATAAATGATCTTAGACCGATTTATATATGCCTCATTTGTATAAGGTAACCAAAAAAGTATTTGCCATTTTTCCAAGAATTAATGCTATAAATGATCTTAGACCTATTTATATATGGCACATTTGTTTAAGGTAACCAAATAAGTATTTGCCATGGTCAAATAGAAAAGGATTGCAGAAAGTGGATTGTTATTCCACAAAGTAATTTCTGCCGGCAATTAATACATTTGACTGTGTCTCTAATGTGCAGTTCTCTTCTGGTAAAACTTGAAACTCTTCTATGTAAAAATGTCAATGAGTTCTTGGTGAACATTTGCTTTATTTATCTGAATCTCCCAATTTGATTTTTTTCAAACAAATGTCTTGCAGTATATTAAGTCATAGCAGTATCTCAAAACAGTTGACTTTCAGTGACTTGACACAGGTGTTAAAACCTACTTTGTAAACAAAGCTAACAACACTGAAAAATCTCATTAATCACTTCCATTTGTCTTCGTTACTGTAAGAATTATGATTGAGGAAAGTGTGCAGTTTAACATGCTATTGTAACAACTTTTATTCCTAATTTTGACAATTGACTGAAAGTCAACAGTTTTTTAAACTATGTGATACATAAATTTGCATACCTTTTCACTTTATTGACTGAGAAAGCAAAAAAAGCAAGGATTTTATTTGTTACCTTGTAAAGGAAAACATTACAGTTTTCATGTTATAAATTCAATAATTTGATATTTCAGGTGTTTTTAAATCAGAAATAAAATTTTGAAAAGTTATAAAAAATAAATTGTCAGTTTTAATTTATAAAAACGAAAAGAAAAAAATGCAATGCAATTAGAACCAACCAATGTCCTATCACTAAATATAAACTACAAATGGTAATAAGTGAAATCAAGTGCATGCCAATGTGAAAAAAGTGGAGTTTTGGAGAAAGCAAAATATAAGTTAATAAGTTCTTAATTTGATTGACCAGCTTTTTGTATTAATGAGAATGCCCATGCTGAAAGGTCTGCAAATCAGAGTTCAAAATACCTTACAGAATGTTTTATCATATGCTGATTCTGATAAATTTTCATAAAGTCTATAAGATATCTTGAATATTTATTTTCTGATTTGTTTGCTAGTTTTCACTATGATTTATTTTAAAGTAGCTGTTAAATTTCATGTGATTTGACAAAATGTTATTCTAACAATCTACTAGATTGATGTCAATGTATTATTAAAATTGAAATTTTCTCCTTAACAAGGCTACTAATATTGTTCATTGTAAGCTCCTTCGAAAACTCTTGAACCATGCATTTATATGATTGATAGATCATTTTTAGATAAAGGGATATTAAGTTATCACTTTAATGTTCTGACGACAATTTAATTCTGGACTTCATTATTTTTTGAGCACCTATATCTCACAATGAAATCTGTGTTAATAAAAGTTGTATCTCCAGGAATTGATTTTTTCTTTCCAAATTTGTGCTTATTTTGTATGTATATCCTTTCTAAATCACTCATATTAATTTTATATTCAGCATGCAAATCAATTAGAAATAGTACAGGATTAATATGGCTTTTAATGTTTTCCATGAACTGTTCTATTCTCCATTTTCCTTCCATAAATTATGTCAAACTCATTGTGTATAAATCAATTTCAGGAAATGAAAAATCAATGTTTTGGTGGTGATTATATGGGAGAAGTATTCGACCACATGCTAAAAAGAATGTCATACAGAAGGCAGAAAAGGTGGTGGAATGCTTACATTTTGTTCTATAGAAGAGTGGATATGGTCCAAAATATTACAAGGAGCTTAAATGAACTTGCTTTGGGTAATGTATAATATAACTTTAAAACAGCTATCATATATATATATATATATATATATATATATATATATATATATATATATATATATATATATATATATATATATATATAACAAGCTAAAATGTTTAATATTTAAATCTAATAGTTTTAATTAAGTAAACTTTAAATTTAATAAAATTTTAAATAAAAATGATACTTACTTTTTGCAAAGAAATAACTATTATACACTAAAATGTTATGTTGTATTTAATTAGTTTCTTTATAATGATATGTTAATTATAATATAAATAAATGTACACACACACATATACAGTGATATCCTAATTTAAGCTTTGAGACTTCAAATAGTTTATGAAAAGATTAATTAATAATGTTAAAATTAACCACAAATTAATTATCACATCTTCTGCATTGGCCATGGCTTCCATGGTGTGCCCTAGCCTGTTGCACAATATTCCTCTGGGCAGCTCTGTTTCTGACTTTAATTTTCCAGGTGGAGACCTTTAAGATTTTAAAAACATTTGAAACATCATCATCAAACCAATTCCCCCCCCCCTCCTGTATTGCATATGGTTTTTCTTTGCAAGCTCTTAACCACTCGATTATCAGGTTGATCTCTCAATGTCATGTTTTGCCTATTGAATCTCAAAGTCAATTTACAAAGATGCGAAAAGAAATATTTGCAAAAATGTTTTTAAGCATAAGAGTCCTTTAGTTTAATATCAATTTGTAGATTAATCTTGATTTTACGAATCACAAATTTTACCTATTTTGCATAAATCCTCATATAAATTGATAAGTAAAAATCTTACTAATCTGATATAAATGTTTAATTTTTTTTTTTAAAGTCTTATTTTAAACTCTAAATTTTTTTCCCAATTTTTTATAACATTCCTTCAAAGAATTAAGTAATATATTTGTGATATTTTTAATCATTTATAAATATTGAGAATCGTAATTTTTTAATATATATAAAGTAAATTTAAAAATAAAACTCCTTGCTTTTTTTTGGATTAAAAAATATTCATCAGTAAATATGTCAAAAAAATACATTGTGTGATAAGCGGTTCTTATAATTTTTTAAAATAATTTCCTGAATTTCATTGTTATTGTTTGATTTTTAAAATCTTTCAGTTTTTTTAATTTCTGTAATTACTTCTTAAAAATATAAAAACTGAAAATGCTAGCTCTATTCTTAATTATTTAATAAATGTTACTGTTTTTTATATAACCTTTGAGCATTCTTTGTTACTTAAATGATTTAACAATATATATATATATATATTTGTTTGTTTTACAGATAATAAACAGTGTACAGTGAAAATGCCAGTTGCAATTGAAAGGAGTGTTCGGCGTCAAAATATCAAATTTATGCATAACAGAAATCAATTTAGTTTAGAATATTTTCAATTTATGAAGAAATTAATTATGTGCAATGGTCCTTATGTTACAGTTCCTGGTGTAAATGATAAATTGGTGAGTATTAATTAAGATATTCTTTTCAATTAATAAACTTAATCCAATCAACATTTTGATGTTACTCAGTTTCGCAAATGTTTTATTTTAAAAAAGATATTTATAGACTTTCTGGACAATTGTGTTTTAATAGAAGCTGTGTAATATTTTAATCATTGAACTCTTAATTTTTGTTTCTCACATTCTATGTATTAACTTGTCTTCCTTGCCAAATTGATAGATGATTAGTATTCTGTTCTTTGATTTAACAGGTAATGGGTTCATTCCACACATTGGGTAGTAGTTTGGAATGTACTTCAAATTTTGGTCATAGTTGAGCTAACTTTTGGATACAAAAAACATTCATAAAGTGACAAATAAATCAAAATTTATCTATATACATTCCTGAATATTATATTTTAGCTCATTGCATTTACAAATATTTCACTTGATTTTACTCATCTGCTATTATATCATATTTTGAGAAGTTTTTGCAAGTCAATTAAAATTATTTCATTCATTATATTTTCAAAGATTCTTACTATTGTCCCCAACAATTGCTTCTGTAGATCACAGTCGTTTGTATAAAATGGTTGTTTGACTCTTATATACTGTGTTTAGGAAAGTGATTTCTCTATTTCTCACACTCAAATTTCTCTCTCTTTTATCAATATTTATTTATATATTTGGCATATTGCACCTTCCTTTCATTCAGTAATTCATACTCAGAATTTTATCCTTTTGTTCTTTGCTTATTATCAATTTTACCCTTTATTTTTGAGAAAACCAGGTAATGATTTGAACCTATTTTAGCACCATGATACATACAAACATCAAAGAGGCTATTCTTATGTCTTGTATCAATATGTGTATAATCACTTTAAAGGTTTTTTTTTTTTTTTTTTTTTTTTTTTTTTTTAATCTAGTTAGATTTGTATTATTTTATAGGAATGCAATACTTCTAGTAACCATTTCTATACCCTCAGCAAAATAAAGCAATTTAGCACCATTATCATTGAATTGATCACATAAAGAGTTATCCAAATTTTGTCATACAACAAAATTCTTACCAATCTTTGTATTAGTGTCACCTATGATGAGTCTAATGTCATTTTTTAAGCAGTTTTTAAATATCTTCATCTTTGTCATAAAAACTGTCCTTTTCTGTTTTGTCTTATTCTCTGTCAGTGCATATATGCATATAATGCTATTATTTTGGGGTCTTGCCCTAATACCTATCTTACATATTCTTTCATTTATAAGTTTGAAATTTAAAAACTCTGTATTTCAAATTTTTGTTGAACAAAAATCCAGTTCTTAAGTGATGTTTATCTTGGCAAGTAGAATTAAAACTACATGTTCTTTTATCCAATTTCACACATCCAAACCATCTTATATCTTAAATGTCCAAGATATCTATTTTGTATTTGTTAACTACATCAATTAAAATTTTTATTTTTCTTTCTTTATATGAAGTGTGTACAATCCAAAAGATTCATTTCCTTAGTCATTCCAAGTCATCTGTATGTGTTCCATTTTTTACTTTTTGAGATTTTTAAATAAGAAATTTTTTTCTTGGATGAGGTTGTTAATCTCATGCCCAACCCCCAACCTAGAAAATTAGGGCACCATGTTTGTAAGCTTCTTATTCCAGGGGTACCCAGAAATACACTGGGCACTGGATATTTTAGTTGCCTCGTACAACTTACATGGACTACATTGGGACTAAACTTTCACATTTGGTCACCACACAGGTGCCATCAATTTTCTCCTTAAAAAAAATATAGAAGCTATATAGCTATTTATTTGGAATCAATCGTGTAAGAAATGAAAATACTAATAATATTGTGAGTATTGAAATTTAGAAGAGCATTTCAAATTTTGATTTTTCAAGACCTGTGGTTATGATTCTTTTCCTGCTTAATAAGTTATTTTCTTTCTAAATTATCTCTATGAATGTCAGTATTATTCATATTAGTTTTTAAAAAATCAATATTTTTATTTTGGATCAAAAATATAACATTTATCAGTTTCAACTTTTTCTATGCATATTTTTCTGTTGAAGACTCATACAAAAAGACAAAAGAATGGTACTATTATTTAAAAGAGAAAATGCTTATTTTTAAGGTTTATTTTTTCCTCCCAGCTGATTCTCTTTTCTTTCACTTGATACATTCAGAACTTTTCTAGCAATTGTCTGATAAAATGAAAAATGTGCAACGTCTTTAGAATTAATTATAATTGTGAATGCCATTAAAAAGCAGGAAAGTAGTTTAAATATTGCAAATAGATATACAGATTTAAGTGTCATCAAAGAGCTTCCTTGGTATATAATTTGATCTTAGATAAAAGTTTATAATTTTGCAATGTTTAGTGTATATATACATAAAAATTTAAATTGTGATGAATTTCTAACTTTATTTAACAGAAGTTATATGTAAATAAAGTAAATAAAACTATGCCAGGAATTTTATTGTAATCTTATATTTAAGTCATTGTTAAAGATGTTTTTATCAATTTTTAATTGTAATTCTGTTTCTTATTTTTCAGAATGCTGATGGTGAAGAATTAGCTTTGATTAGCATTCAATTGGCTTCTAAATTCTTGTTTACAACTGGGTTTCATGCTAAAAAAACTTTAAGGTAATTCTTCTTATATCTTTTCTTTTCAAAAGTATCATTTTAAAATTATTTTATTATATTATTATAAAATTATGCTTATATGAAATATTTTAATGTCATAAAATATCCTAGTAAAAACATTTTAAAAATTTTATTTACCGGCATTAGTTAAAAGGATTCTAATTATACTATGAATTTATTTTCTTACAAAAATTTGGGGGATTTTCCTTGACTGTACTTTAAAATGTTTTCCTTGTTTTATATTTAAATATTGTTAAGAATAATGCTTGATAAAAAATTATATCTATTTCGTCATGAAATGTTTTTAAAAAAATTTCCAGGGGACCAGCCAATGATTGGTATGATGCTCTATGTATTCATCTGAGAAATAGTAATGCTGTTCGAAGGTGGTTTGCTAATAATGTCCTTTTTAGTCATCCTCATGTGTTTTGTGAATATTTGTTAGAATGTCCTGGCTCTGAAGTAAGTTCGAAATATTTTATCAACCAATTGTGTGTGTGTGTGTGTTTTTTTATTTTTTTTTATTTTAAATTTATAAAATAACTTTTAATATACTAGTTTTAAATATTTGTTCAATATTAAAATAAATATCTATGCTTTTTATATTTTAACTATGATAAAATAATCTGTACTGTAATTGAATCTGTATATAAACATAAATTATTAATTGTATGTATAATTTTTTTTTTTTTTTTTTTTAGGTCCGTACTGCCTTTATGCGTATTCTTGTATTTACTGCCCACTTTGCACTGCAAGATGGGCCATATACTCCCCCTGCTTTGGCAAATCCTCGTAAGAATGATTTCTGTTTTTGATAATATTTTTGTTATAAATTTGAGAATAAAATAAAATTCTATATTTTTATTTAAAACAAGCATCATAATTTTCTTAATTAGATATGAATTAGATTATTATATTTA
>JAPDSC010142518.1:0-17453 GCA_026290005.1 Latrodectus geometricus
GAAATTGGCGTCATAGAACTTTCTCCTTCTCCCTATGTGAAAACATTTGTTCACATCTGCGCACGCTCCTAGCTTAATTTTTTGCTGACCAGACAGAATTCCGAAGAAATCGGTTTCGTGAGAAGTCCTGACAAATCGAAACTTCTCACGAAACCGTGAGAAAGCCCGACATGGTGGGACGCAAGAGCAATAAAAAAGCATAGGATTCTGTTTTTTCAATGCTGAGGATCGGTGTTGCAAAATGTCAATAAATTTCGGTATTCCTGGTAATTTGTAAAGTTTAAAATTAAGGTTGTACTCTAGGTTTAGCGCCAAAATACTCAAATATATTATTATTGTATATATTTTATTGTATGCGGTGGGGAGGGGGGCGCGATGAAAATTATGATTGAAAATTGGGCCGTGAATACTAAAAGGTTGAGAAACACTGCTATAAAGACATAATAATTTTTTAAAGCCCATTAAAGAATAGAAATTTTGAAAAAATTCCTTTTCGCAAAATTTTGTTTCTAACAGTTTTTAAATATTTTTTATAATTTGCTATTATTTATTTTTTAAATATATTTATTTGAATTTTCATATAAGTCTGAGAATATGATTCATTTTTGAACAATGAAATGACACGGGCAACCATTCAAGGTATTGTGAGAGCAATAGTTGGAAGATACATGGATTTCAAACATTTGATAAGAAAGAACTGTGTTACCGAATTCTATCCAGTCTTGAAGGTACGTAAGAAACAGAAAAGAGAGAAAAAAAAATTCTAAAATAAGTAGACAAGAAATAGTAAAGGCAAAAATTGCCCAAAAATATGAAATCCAATGAAACAACCTCTCCAATGTGTTAAAAACTGGGTGAAAAAATCTTTGGGGGAAAAAAAACTGTACCACCAAAAGGGCTCCCTTTCGAAAATATTGTAGAGAAGCAAAAGCACCAATTCATGGACAAATTTGGAATTCCAAATAACAAACTGTAGAATGTCTTAAAAGTTGAGGAAATTTCTTTTAAAAAGGAAACTGTACCACCAAAATTGATCCCTCTCGAAAATATTGCAGGCTAGCAAAACATCTAGAGAGGAATATTTTTTTTTTTTTTTTTTTTTTAGCTTGGCTAAGAAAAATTAGAGGAATGAATATTCCTTATAATGAAAATGTCATCAAAGAGAAATCCAAATGCTTTACTATATACATGAACATAAAAGATTTTAAATGTTCAAGTGGTTGACTCAAAGAATTTCAAATAAAACACGATAGATCGACTTCTTTTACTGCAGAATCATGAAGTTCCACTAATTGTAGATAATTGCACTACTCATCTTAATGTTCCGGAACTTGAATCCATTCTTATGGAATTTCGTGCACTTAATCTAATCTCTGTCGTATAATCCACAGATCAGGACATAATTAACAGTTTTAAGAGTAAATATAGTAGGTTACTTTAACAAAGAGTGGTCATTGGTTTTAAGTTGGAAAACCCATGATCACTTATGAAGATTGTGGCTTATGAAGTTGACCCTCTAAGGGCAATGCATTTCCAAATTAATGCTTGGAATGATGTTGAAGGAAAGGCAATATCAAGAGTATTTCAGTACTCAGGCTAATTTAAACAAACTACCGTAACTGAAGAAAGGTAAAAAAAATTTACCGGAAGTCTTGAGCGAAGATTAGTCACTCATTCATGATCTGCGACAAACAACTCCTCTGCCGTCTGAAATTTCTTTCGAGTATTTATGGATTATAGACTCACATATGTGATATGTACGAAAGAAGTATAGGGTGGTGAAATTATTAAGACTGTGTAATGAATAAGAATGAAAAAGAGCTTCATATATGGAACAAGAAAAAAAAATCGTGAAATGCAAAGACATTCTGCAAAACAAGCAACTGAATATCTATAAAGACTTTGTACTTTTTTGAGGGGGAAAAGTAAAATGCTTTTATACTTTAAAAAATAAAAAAGGCCTTTTAAAAAGATATTTTTAAATATGAGAATGATTATTTTGGCTGATTTTTCATCAGTAAAAGGAAAGTGTTTTTAAATATGGATCTTTCATATATATTTCTTATAATTAAAATAAGTAAATTAAAATAATTTTTAATAATTAATTTTATTTAATAAAATTATATAGTATATAAAAAATAATTATATTATTTTTAATTAATAAAATTATAAGAATAATTTTTATGAAGGGTATTTTGTTTATAAAAAAAAGTTTGGTAAAAAAAAATCAATAAAATCTAATTTATTTTTATTTTACGAACTTTTTTACTACGCTCTACAAATAAAAATAGAACAAAAAAAAAAAAAAAAAACATATTATTTTTTGAATGTTGTAATATCCAAAATTAAATAATTGAAAAAAACATTTGGTAAACTTCTCTTTTCCAGTTTGGTTAGGATATATATAGTTTTATGCAGATCGTTATCAAAATAATAGAAAAACCTGTTTTTGAATGCTCTATTCAAACATTAAATATAATGATTTTCAGATTTTTATAAATCGAAATTTATATATTGCGTAATTTTTTCCGTTTGAATTTAATCTAAATTTTTATTTTAAGCTCTTTCATTTCAAGTATATACCTCAGATGAATGTGTACATGCCTTCACACCTGCACACAGATTTTCTGACCAGTTTTATTAAAATTCTGTAAATCTTGGATTTTTTTTTTTCAAAAGCGTAAAATATTGGACATCTGATATTCAAAGAGGCCAAATCCTGGACTCCGACTAGCTAAAGCAGATGTGACTAAAACAACCCGAAGTTTCGGCATTTCTAGGGATACGATGTTATGACAACAAAGATGTATGATAGCACAAGCTTGGCAAAACAAAATAGAAAGAGGAACTCATTCAACAAGACAGATGGGTAGTGAAGCAGATATTAATATCTAAAAAGTGAACTACAGCAGCAAATGTCACCGCAGAGGTCAATCAATATCTGGATTCTACTGTGCCTATATTTAATAGCTCATTAGCTTCTTGTTAAGAATAGCAAAGTGAAACAACATTTACCATGGGCAGTCGTTGGGAGGATGACCTCATTCACCTTCACAGAGTTCCGTTATTTGGAGACGTACCCACGTTAATCTGTGACTTCCAAAGTCTTTCCAATGGTGTGTCATGGATGTGGTGAAGAGGGTGCCAGAGCAGGTGTGATATCATCACCTACCTGACTGTAGTTCAAAATTACGAAGTGCTTGGTGATGAGTTCGTAATCCGATCCCATTAACCTTAAGGTACAGTCCAGAGTTTACCTGCACCACTATATATATGCAAATGTTTTGGGTTAGAAAAAGCCTTCCTAAACAACATACACTGCTCAGAACAGTTAAGGGATTTTGCGGTTTTAGGGGGATCTTGTGGCTGGGAAACATTTTAGCTGATTGATACATGGTCGACAGACGTAGTTGGTTATATGAGAATAAATTACACATGTTTGGCAGAAAAAAATGCATTTTATTGCGTATTTGTGTACAAAAGGAAAAAAGAAAACACAATTTGTACATATGAAAAAAAAAAAAATAAATAAAAAGAAGAAAAGGTGTTTTCTTCAAAGGAAACTACTTACGATAAAAATATACGTGCAACACAAATACACGTACTTTTAATTTAAGAATAACGTGAGTTCAAATTCTAGAATACCACAACACTTTTACTCCTATTTGAAATTTACGTCTCTGGTTCTTGTTATTATAGTATAAGCAGCACTAGTCAGACTATATTTTGGGAGCTCTTCTTACGTTAGACGCAAGTGGAACGTTTACTGCAATTTTTACTAAATTATTTCGCAAATAATCGTATAAATAAAGTTTCTGACTATGTCACTTCGGTCAACCACATTTTGTTTAAGGAAAAAGAAAAAATATCTATAGTTTATGACTTAATATAGATCCTCTTGTAAATATGGAAATTTAGAGGTACAAGCCGCAGAAGAGGTGATGTTGTTATGAAACCTAGCTAAAATCGCAGAATCCTAAACCAAAACCAGAACTGAAAAAAATAATTATCGTTACGTAATTTATACATATAGGATAATCAATGACTTGTACTTAGCTTTGTCTCTGAAGTGAATTTCGATCTGTGGTCCATCTTATTCGTCAAATTGAAATCGCAAAATATAAATGCTGACCATTTAGGTTATTTTGGATATATTTTAAATCAACTTGTTAATAACTCTGATCTTCATCAATTTGCTCTATCGTCTGACGTATTTTAAATTATAAAAATGAATATCGAAAATAATGCTTCAGATTTACAAATGACTGACGAAGAACTACAATATAAATATGAAATCCGTCCTTCTTATGTATTTGTTCCTCGATTATCTGAGTCGATATTTTTAAATTCAGGTGGTAATATACGTCCTAAATCGCCTGATTTTGTACAATCATTATTAGTGGCTAGCAGATTGTCAGATGATGAATCTGATGCTTCAACAATAGCATTAGATACATCATCGGAACCCATTAAAAGAGTTAACTTAAATGTAGATGACTCTTCAGATGAAGATGAAAAAACTAAGGATCGACTTTTTTCGATTCATTACGGTCGTTTATTTCTCGAGGAAGTCGCTCGCAATATCTATGATTTATATTCGTGGAATTTTCCAGTAAAGTTAAAGGCAGTGTATAAAGTAATTGATTCAAAATTCTGCACTTTAACAGAAAAAGATTTTCGGAAAACAGTATTGGAATATATTGAGACATTAGTTTGTGAATCTGTGATGAGTGAGCTTGAGACTAAATTTATTTCTGCTGCAGAAACATTGTTGAAAAAAGTTGTGCGAGACCTTATGAATGCTATGTCCTCATTCGAAAACAGATGTGAAGAAACACCCCACTCAGCAAAAGTTTCCGCTTTTTTAGCACGTATGGTTATTAATAGTCGGAGTCAGTTTGATGCTATCACTAGACTGATTTACGGAACTGCAAGATCAACAAAAAGGAAACTAATTTACCATGAAAATGAGTTTATAATTGTCCCTTTTGTTAAAGCTTTATTTTATAAAGAAGCTGTAAGAAATGCAGTTACGTGCAAAGTTGTTATAAAGCCATCCGATGTTTCTGCAGTTACTGCCTATGAGCATTATATGAGTTTTCGAAAAAAATTCTACAAAAATAGAGGCCGCTTTAATTGTTAAACAAAAAAGGTTCCACATTTTATGGATATTTGAATTTTAACCATCTCATGACTTGGTACTGTGAGAACTGATATCAAAGCTAATTTTATCAAGTTAAGATCAGTCATTGTTTTTTCATTTCTTAACCAGATAAAGTTAAAAATTGTTATGCCAAATATCTCATAAAAAATAAGTCATTTCTTAAGATGCATTTATATTGTAATAAATTTAAAAACAATATGTAAATAACATCCTTTGTGCAATATAGGATACTCTAATTATATTCAATCAGTTTGGTAAATTTCTTTGTTAATTTTTTAGTTTATTAAGGATAATAGTTTTGTTTTGATATACTTACTGTTAACACGTGATTCCTATAATCAAAAAAAGGATCTGTACAGCAGTATTATCTTTTTAATAACCAAGCCAGATTAGTTGTTCCTATATAATGTTGTTTTAATTTCATTACTTTTTCTTCCATGTAGAATTTATTAATGGTTTTAATATTGTTAGAAGAGTCATTACTGATTTCTGTGTATTATAAAATTGTTTCTTTACTATTTCTAAGATGTCATTGGTATTCATCTAGTTTAAGTTATCATTAACTCTTTATCAAATAACGTTTTTTATCAGAAAAAAAGTAAACTTGAAGTTTTCAATGTCTTTGGATATAAAGTGTTTATGAATTATGTATACCCATTTAACTAAAATATTGGTGCTATTCTTGTAATTTGAAATAAAGTAGGAAAAGCATAAACTGGAAATGAATATTAGATTTTTTTTCTATTACAAGATTTTGTGAAAATTTTCCAGTTTAAAGAATTGTTTTTATAATTTAGTGAGTTTCTGTTCGGAATTTTGTTAAAAAAGAATTCTGCTCATTATGCATATAAATATGTGCACACAAATTTTAAATTATTTGTACATCCATTGGAATTTTTAGAAACAGATATAGTAACCCTGGCACATCAGTATTTCTTAGTACTTTGATTTAAATATTTATTTTATCAGTTGAAAAATAAAACATCTGAAAGAACATGACTGCAAGAGCTCTACATATTTTCTTAAACTGCTCAATAGTGAATTACTGTAAACTTTATTTTTTATAGATAAAGTGTACACATCAAATTTTTATTACTATGATATTTTCTTTCTTAAAACAATTTCACTTATAATATAGAATTCCAATGGAAACTAGAGTGAACTATGAGTTCACTATACATATTTTGTCACAAAATGAATAAAATCAATTGAATTGAATATAAAAATTAATAATATATATCACTTATCAAATATGATCTGAATACATTTTTATGAGTTTATGCTACAAACTGTTAAACTTATATGTTGCTATTTTTCATGAGTGTGTTGTCAAATTTCATTAAATATGAAGTTTGATTTGAAATATATTTTTGGAAAATTATGTTTATTGAAATAAAGGAAGATATTACATTGGGAACCTTAAAAAACGAAAAATAATATAATTAAAATTAAAAAGAAATAAAACATAAATTTCAAAAATAAATGTGTATTTGAAAATGTCTTTAAAAGTTGTCTTTGTGATTTAGTCATAATTGAGAAATGACAAAAGTCCATTTGAAATGATCACATAGAATTGTACCAAATAAGGAAAATTAATTTAGTAATAAATCAAAATGTACAAATAATTGCATTAAAATTACAAAGATATTTTAATTTAATTACAAACAATTTATATTTTAAGAGTACATTTAATATTATATACATAATATTTTTCACATAATTTTGTAAAAATAATCTGTAATATTTATTTATAGATTATAAACATAATTTTTTTTTATATTTATGACAAAATCATTTCACTCTTTTTTTTTTTTTTGAGAAATCATATTTGCAAAGAATTAATGAGGATTTCTCTTCCTCTTCTTATCTCAGGAATCAAGTGACAAAATTTATATCTTTCTTCTTCCTCTTCATCAAATGATTTCATCATTTTATGAGTAAAACAATATCTATGAATTATATATTACTCTTTGGTACTTATGTACTATGATGACTACCTTAGTGATAAAAATTTTCATTGGGCAAAATAACACAGTTGAAATAATATTTAAATGATACTCTTTATTTTAGCACCCTCTATAACCTATGTTAGCAACTAGGTTTTTTAGGTAGTTGTCTTATTTTTTCTTCTAATCACCAGATTTGGTGAAGTATCTAGCCAGTCGTTATAGTACGTAAGTATAATTTTTTTTACTATACAGTTTTATTGCTAAATATTGTTATGGATATATATTGACATTTTTTTTATGCAGTTTCATCATGATTTTTGTTTTAATTATAATGCTAAGTGGCAAATTAAAGCTTACAAGTTGCATTGATAAATATATTTTCATCATCTTAATATTAACTAATTATTACATTCCATGTGGATTTTATACCCTATGTATTTTCATCTCTATTAAAATGTCAATTTTTTTATTTTTTTCATCTTGTTTTATGTTTGGTTGTACTTAAAACATGTCATAAACTCATCTTCGTTGACAATAAACAAAATTTGATTTAAACTGCCAAAAATGTTTAAATACATTTTCAGCCCATTTTCTACGGTTAAGTTATTGATAAATGTTGATAGAAAAAATCTATTCTAGAGAAATTAATATCATTTTTTATTGATTTTAAATCTTTAACGATTATAATTCATAGAAATAAGTTTCATAATGAATGATTTGCAAATTTTTGTTGTGAAGTTTTTATAGTGTATAAATAAATAATTACACTATGCCTTTAGGTTGTAAAGTTATTTTTTTCAGATTGCTTCTTTTTGTTTCATATATTTTTTTTATATTATTATTTTATTTTTATCATAAGTACTTTGAAAGAATATAATTTACTTTTGATATGCATTTTATTAAAAATTTCATTTATGAACATATTGAGATGTCAACATACAAAACTTAATTTTCCCTATTAATATTGACAATATTTTTTTTTCAGAAATATAATTTCCATTTATTTTTTGGGCCATCATCTTTAAAGGATATTTGTGATGCTTTAGAATCTACTTTAAATTATAGTCAGTCAATTTAACATGCATGTGCAAAGAGGGAATAATGAAAACAGTTGGTCTTTTTGTTTTCTTGTATAAACTTTGATGTCATCATTAATTATAACTGTTATTTACTTTGAAGACTAAATGCTTTTCAGGGAGGTTTTTGCCGCAGTTTCTTGCCTGTAAATTAGAATTATACTTTGAATGAAAACTTCATATAGATTCACGTCTTAGTTTTCAAACATCATGCTTTCATTTACTGTCTTAGTTTTTATACTTGGCTATTGTTTGTTCGTGGGAAATAAAGACATTTATATTTAGGGATTTTTTGACATGTTTCTACTGCATTAGTATTTATTTCATTTTTATCATTACTTATTTATCTTGTTTATGTATTTATTATTATTGATAGTATATTGCTTTCCTACATTATAATTAGCTATTTTTAATTTTCTATGATATATTATACTTAAAAAAAATATTTGCGAAGAACTATTTGTCAAAAAGTAGATCTTGAGAAATAATAATATGGCATTAATTTAGCATAATCATGCTTTTAATTTGTTTGTTATAATACTATAAATATAATTTATAAAATTTTCTATTTATCATAATTAATCTAAATAAAATATTCATTTGTAAATAAATTAATACCAATGGTAATAATTTCCAAGGGAATAAATGCATTGCATTCATAAAAATGGTATTTTTCATGAAAATAGAAGGAAAATATTGAAAATGTATGGTATAGTAAGAAAAGTAAATTGAGCAAGAAGTTATTAATTTAGATAAAAATAATTTAATTTTTTTTCTGAGACCATCATTCATACTAAAGTCACAAATTATAAATATAAATAAAAATTAAATAGTAATAAAAATAAAATTTGAAAAATTCATTTGAACTAATAATTCCATATTGCCCACTTATAATAAGATTTGTACATAGGGTAACATTTGAAATATAAACATAATTTTTGAATAGATTAAAAATTAATTAAGAAACTATGAAAATTTGTACGAATAATATTTAGTGCTTATCATAGAACAACTATTATGGACATTATAGTCTGTTATTTTGTTTTATAAGAACAAAGATGTTGCAAACATGCTTTTCATTCACTCTGTAGCTTTCATATTTGATAAATAAGCAATAGTATGGTCATTAAGATAATTTAACTCCAAAGTAATGAATCAATTTAATAAACTCGAGAAAATTACTGTAGTTTATGTTATTAAATTTTTGTATTGAAAAATAAAAGCTATTGTAAACTAAATTTATGATTGAAAAATATTGAAAATAAAGTATTGAAAAATGAAATATATATATATATATATATATATATATATATATATATATATATATATTTAAATATTTAAGGATTAATTCTTAAAATATAATATTTTTTAACTGTACAAATGTTCTGTAACTATTTGTATGATTATAAGAATATCATATTTATCTGTGACATGACTTGTAACACCAAAGTGTATCTACTTGTTCTCAAGTTGGCAAAAAATATGGAATCATTAAAGATTATTGATTTGTTCTTACAATGGGAATGTAATGTTTGTATTATTTGAAATTCAAGCTGTGTGTGTGATAAACATGAAATACAAATTGATGTCTGACTCAAACAGCACTAATTTTTATAGTATTACTTGGAATATAGCAAATAATTTAATTACCTAAAAATATTGAGTTCTATTTTACAATTTTTTAATTAATTGTTGAAGAATGTCAATGCGGCTCTTGAAAAATAAGAGTTTCAAAATTTATTTTGTATAATGAAAATAAATTGTCCGTTTATTTTATTTTAAAAAGCAAAATTTAAAACATTGCCCTTAAATAAGTATTGTTTAGAGAAACTTTTTATATTAACCAGGCCACGAAGAAAACTGATTTATACGTGACGAGTGTGCATATTGTATAATAGTAGAAGCAGATTGTGAAAGTATAATTTGTGTATGTTAAAATTGTGTATTTGTTTTAAATATAAAACTTTTTTTTATTTGTATGATATATTGTTTTTATAAGTATAACGATCGTGGACTTGTGATAGATTGTTGACCAGCCACCTCTTGAGTAAAAACAAATGACGTCGATTTTAATGGATTTTTATATAGCATGAAACATGGGCATAAAGGTGAAAATGTCTAGACAAAGACTACTCTGTTACAAAGAATTATAGAAGAATAATCTTTGCTGATTTTCACAGTTTACAGTTTTAAATGGTGACAGAAAATCGCCATGATTTATCGCCAAGTTTCATTAAAAGTAGCAGCCAAACGAGCAGTAATCCTAAACATATTTATTTTCGACTATTTGTAAAAATTTGATAACTTATGTATTATTATAATTTAATTTAATGGGAAAATTCTTTTAATATAATCGAAATGGTATGCAAATTCTTGGAACTATGCGAAAAACTTGGTATCACTATTTTGATAACACAGTTCGTGAAAATCGACTCGTATGAAAATAAGAATAATGTTGTATAATTAGGTGTAAATCACTGTTTCATTGTCTTTTATGCAAAATATATTGAATGTTTCAAAATCAGTTTATCAAATATATTGCATAATAATTACAGCCATATTGTTTTCATGATCTTATTAGATTTTCTTGAAATCTGTCTTAACAGGGGTTAATTTAGAAACCATACAATACTGTATTGTTTATTATTAAACCATGTAAGAAATGACTAGTGTTATTTTTCAATTTATATATTTTTATTTTATTTTATTCGGTTCATAACTAAATTGAAATTTAATTGTGTAGTTTGAATTTTAAAATAAATTGTATTTTTGAGAATTTGAATTTATGGGTCTGAATGGATCTTAGAAGTCTCATGGAAAATCTGTCCCTTTTTTAAAATATCCTGGCTTTTGCATATATAATTGTCTGAATTTAGAACTTTTTATTTTCGATTGAATGCATTATGTTCAATCATTGCTTTTTGAATTATAATGATATGTGATTTTTGCATTTTTAACTTTGAAAAATGTTTGTCGCATCAGTGATTGCCATTTGTATATCATCTTTCAGTGTTAGTATAAATATTTATAAAAACTCACTGAAAATATTTGCATAAATGTCATTTAAATATATTATCAGTGTATGTGTAATGCAAATTTATGACTTTTAAATAAGGATTTTTGTATTAATTTTGAATTTAAGAATGCCTTTGTAAAATATTCATGTATTAATTTATAATTGCATTTTTGGAGCCAATATATTCTAATGTTGCAAAATCTTTAAACATTTCATGTATATGCATTACTTGATATTAAAATTGCTATACTTAGGAGAAATAAAATTGACCATCTGATATTTATGTTGTTGATAAATAATATATAGTTTTCAAGAAATGAGGAATCGTAGATTCTGAGAAATCAGTATTTAAAATAACTACCTCTGACAGCAATGATTATACATCTTTGTGCGTTAAATCAAGTAAAGATTTATTGACATTTGTTGGTACTGCTATCTAAATAGTTTCAACAAATCGACCTTAATGACTGACGTATGAGGACGAGACACTTGCTCGGCTAAACATTTTGTATTAGTGAGAAATCTGGGTAATTTCTGGTTAGACTAACAGTTCAATATTTTCTACATTAAAGAGAGAAGACTACAATATTGACACGCGGTCAAGCATGATCCTGTGAAACGTTACCTTTAACAGAAATGTAACAGCTACTGTTCAAAGTGTCGTCAGTGCAAGCAAAAAGTGAATGAGATATACATCCAGTGTACCCATACTTTCACTTGGTGATTGATCAGTATGACGATATCGAATGTACGATGTAATGTGCATTCATTAATGTCACCAATGCAGATGCAACTAAGAAGATGCTGTGAATAGAATCAAGATATGCCTGAAAATACAACATCTTTCCATTTCTGCATATAGGTTCGTTATTTATCATACAATGAAAGGCTTTGAGATGTATTGCACATTATTTGCATATAGCAGCATCTTTCTGTCTTAAATTTTACTTGTGATTCATATGACCTTGATGTAGCAATTTTAATGAAAGTAGTGTAATTTTGTTTACTATCAAATTTATTCATATGTCATGCAATTTGTTCTTTATGTACCTATAATTACCATAGATAAAAATAAATTGTATTTGTGTTACTGTGTAATCATATCTATTAAGCGATCAAATCCATAATTCTATTTTTTTTTAAATTTCATCTATTCATACTATTTTCTTACATACAGCTCTTAGAGTTTTAGATAAAAAATTCATATAATAAATTGAGAAATGTATCAGATTTGGATATGTACAGTAAGAAAGCCATCTAATACCTAAAAAAATGACAAAAATATTTAATAAATCTCATCAAGATATTTCAACATTTCTCTTTGAGCTAAGCCCGACAAAATCTATTTTTTCCAGAAGATACCATCGCACGTTGAAGCGTACGTAAATGAGGTTGCAAAGATACACTTGCTAGAAATGTGGTTGTGATCTTCTGATCACCAATTCAGCAGAACTAACTCCCTTGGAAATTCACTCGCTCCACAAAACTAAAATACTTTCTATTTCGCTTCTATCTTTAGTTCATAACTGCTAAAAGATTACTAAAAGCCAGGACCAGTCTCTTTTGGGCTTCTACTAACGATTTTAGTGTGACTCAGAAGTGGTCATATAAAATTTCATTATGTGGAAAGGATTTATTTCCCTGGCTCTTGTTCTACTACCTGCTAGCCTTGTTGAAAGGTCATTTGAGGTGAGAGTATTTTTTGTAACAGTTCTAGATTTAGTTTTATCCTGATTAATAACAAGGCCACCTGGTTTTCTCTCTTTTTCACATGCCTCTATTAAATGTCTTTTGCTTCTGGCCACCAGTACTATGTCATCTGCAAATGCCTGCATTTGCACAGTTTTTCTAAAGATGCTCTCCTGGTGTTTACTCCAGATTTCCGTATGACCTTTCCAATTCAGTTTAAATAAATAAATAAATAAATAAAAATAAAAAAAACATGATAGGGTATCTCCTTGTCTTACTCCCTTTTCGCAAGAAAACCTCTATAAAGATGTTTTTGAATTAAAGCTTTGCAAAAAGTCGAATGAAGTGTCACTTTGATTAATTTTATTAGTGTTGCGGGAATATCAGTCATTCATGGTTCTAAATAATATGAAGTAGTTGATGAAATTAATAAAAAAGAGTTGTGAATATCGATATTAAACTCACATGAGATTTTTCCATGATTTGCTTGAGGTCAAAAATATGGTTTATAGTAGATTTGCCTTTACAGAATCCACATTGATAGTCACCAACAATGTTACTTATAAAAGGAACAAGAGTCTTATAGAGTAATTTAGAGAAAATCTTTTAGAAATTACAAAGCAAACTTATCCCTCTATAGTTTCCACAGTTTAATACATTATCTTTTTTGTGAATTTTACATAAAATGCTTGTGAGCTAAACTTCTGCCATTTTATTCGGATCAAACATTATGAATAATTTTATGGAAAACTCTATTTTTAAGGAACTCTGCCTGAATGAGATCAATTTCAGTATAATTGTGAGAGAGAACCTTTTGCTATAATTATATTCATACGATTCGTAATATTGAAATTCAAAAGTGTTAAGAATATAATGAAATTCTGAAGTTAGCGTTAAAAGTAGCGATCTGTTAGCAAGCTTCAATGTTAAATTGTCATATTAAATCAGAGTTACTAACATCAAACACTCATCAGAAGTCATAATAGCGTTGATAAGGTCGTATCCGAAGAATATCACAATCGAGACCAAGTTACCTACCAAGAAAAGAATCGGAAAAACCAGTTAATAATGGTCTAGCGGGGCCAAGGTTGGAAAAAGGCTAAATATCCCTACCCAGAAAAAGAGATGTGGAAGATAGATGTTATTTCTGTGATGATTTCTCATAAACGGAAATGCACAAAAGGCATACATTGGAGGAAGGTCGCAAAGATATCATTTAAAAATACCATGCGAACGAATAAAGCTTAGCATTTTGAAACTTCTTACATTAATCGAAGATGACAGCAAATGCGTTTTAGTAATAATGAATTTTATATTACTAAACCAATAATATCAATGCATGTAACAAATTTGCTTAATATCTGCCCTTTCATTATTACTTAATAAACATATTTAATAATGAATTGAGCAGAATCTTTTACGTTTTCAGATCAAGATGCAATGACTATTGCAGAAATGGGTTGCCAGGTACGAAACACCGCTTCAGCTTCATACTTAACAAGGGATTAATTACCCTACTGACATCTTTTCAAAGGATATTAATTCTCAGACATTGGCAGACCCCAAACATTTCTTCTTGATACACAATCATACAGCATGGTTAAGAAGAACTGCCCACTACGTTGTGTCAGCTCTTCTTAACCATGTATAAAATTACTTGCAACAACTAAACAGCCTGAGCCAAGGAATTTTTAAATTCATTGGTAAATTATCTTCAGAGAAGACTTTTTACAGATATTTAGCCATATTTGCAAAAAACAAGAGAAAAAATCCTGAAAGCTTCCATGCAACAATACCGACGGATATACATGTAGGAAGAAAAAAATCCAACATCGTGTATTTGTCAATAATACTTGGTAGTGAATCCATGAGCTCTCGCTTTGAAGACTATGTCTACCATTAGGCCATGGAAGTAGAAATGTTTGATATCCCATTGTGGAGTCTAATTGCTTAAAATTGTTGTAAGACAAATGTCTATTACGTAAACGTGTTTTGCGAGGAAATTTTATAAATGGCCATATTCATGCCTTGTAAAAGAGAGACGCTTGAAAACTCTCTGGTATACAACCTGATCGACGAGCAAACGGTAGAAACAGAATATATGTCTCCCCTAACCGTAGTAGGCAGCCTAATAGCTGTATGTAATCGTAAACCCTTTAATGCCCATCCCGTAATATTTCACCCGAGAGGACATTTCAGTGATAATGTGTCGTAACAGTGGAATCACGGAAACCTCCTGAGCGACTACTAATGGATGTGGATGCAGATAGCAAGCATTGCATATTAATCAACCGTGCTTGATAATGTACCTGTTATCATATGCTTGATATAGATTCTCTGTGAGAAACCACTGTCTACCACTAGAGCACTATGAACGTCTCGAAAGAAGTTCAATCGAATCATCTTGAATAACCTCTCCTTCTTCGTATCCAAAAACAAAAACACGGGTAGGGGGTACTTCCCATTTTCTAACTTGCTTATCGAAAAGGTCTTTAAGGTTACAAGCTTCACATCATTCCAAATTCTCTTTATTCATTATCACTATTAACCTTGTGATTTTATGTTCGGACGAGTTAACGATACACTCTCTTCTCCTAAAGAACCTCTAGAAACGATTGGCTTTTATGATTTTGTCTTAGAACGGATGAACATCTCTAGAGAAAATATGATCTGAAAGCTGCATTACAGGAATTTCAGGAAGATGGCAAGATTTAGTTTGGATAGCCAATGAAAATAATCACAATACGATGGATGAGTAGGAAGTTGCAATTACTAAACACAGACACGACAGAAAACATTCTAAATATTTTGAAAAGGATATTTTTTTTTAAAAAAAAGTTGAGACGCAAAAAAGTTCAACTTTTCAGTCAAGAAAAATGCGGACATTTCCAACATCTATCAAAAATTCATTCTTTATTGTTTCTAGTATACATAGTATATTATATATGCATTTTATAATTTTAAAATAAATTCGATAACAGCAGATGACTTTAAATAAAATTATTTGTTCCTTAATGCGGTTAGAGTAGACATCTCGTATATGTTAATACTGATGTTTAATATTTCTTACAAGGTAAAAAAGGGGCATTTAAAAAAATTATAAGCTTAAAAAAGAAATATATTTATATTTGTTACATATCATACAAAAGATAGCTTTGTCAACAGAAAAAAAAAAAAAAAAAAAAAAAGAAAGAAAGAAAATTTAATGTTTTCATACTCTATTTCCTACACGGACTTAGGAGGGAAATTAGATGAGATTCGTTTTCTCAAAGTATTCAGGAGGGGGAAAATATAATCTCCGTTTTCTCAAAATATTTATTTTAGTTACAAAAATAGAAAAGGGAAGATTTCAAACTGAGAAGCTTGTTATGCGCAGAAGCATTAGCTAGCGGTTGTTTTATCTGCGCTGCAGGCTTAGCATCAAAGTCCGGGAATCCGGGAGAGCCAGTGTCTACTGCAACTGCCAATCACATAAGCCTTTGGTAAAATCGATGCGATTTTTCCCCCCACCCATGCGAGGGGGTGCTTTAGCAGAACACGTGTCTTTCTGGAACGCTCTGCGGACTTATATAAGATAAATTAGAAGAAATATGTCTATACTGAAAAAAGATTTCAGATAACAAGATGGCGACGCAGCAAATTTAATTCTCTTCTGTATAAAATTAAGTAGGCTATGACTATATAATTAAAGGCCATTTTAATTAATCATTGTTTAGAAAGATTTAAAGAAGGTTACTTATTCATATAAAATAACTTATCTTAGTGTAATGAATATTTCGACGTTTAAAAAATATAAAATAAACTACGTACATGTGTATTTAATGAATTATATAAATTAAATTTCATAAAAAAATATATGCATAATTTATTTAATGAGTTAAATATGAAATACAAATACAGTATCATTTTTTTTTTGTTATTCCTTCTTTTAAGATTCAGAGTAAAAATATTTAAAAAGAATATCAGTATTTGAAAACTATTTTTAAAAAAAATAAAATTTTTTTATTGTATTTGCAATACTCTAGATTTTTAACCTTCTTTCAGGATTTTCACCGATAAAAATCTTAAAATGCTTACTCTGTTGAACTTTGATACATATATTGCACAGTATTCGCAGTATCAATATCAAATATTGTGGTATATTAGACATATTGCGCAGTACTAATATTCTGAATGGAATAATATAGAAAATATTGCGTTGAACTCTGAGATTGTGGATTCAAATTTAACGAACTTTCAGCTTAGGGTGACAACTGAACAGTCAATGTCAGATATTTAGTTTATCAGTTAAGATCCAATTTCTACTCAGGAAAAGGTATTTTATAATACTATGAAATGCATTTCAAGCTACAAGCGTCTATCGAATCAGCCCCTACATACTGTGCCGAACTGGTAACCGAATGATTAGAGCTATTGCCTTCAATTCAAAAGTTCGTGGGTTTGAATCCACTTTTAACCGTTGGTCCCGGTTTGATTAGCCCTCGTGTGCAAAAAATTGACCGTTGAGTGACAAACCAAACTATATACAGTCAATTAACTAAAGCAAAACTCATTTTAAG